>PVKB01006026.1:0-76586 GCA_004027205.1 Ctenodactylus gundi
TGATCAAGCCTCAAATTTTATTGGTACAGCGGCGGCTTATATCTTAGCCGCGGGCGTGGGGAGGGGGAAAGGAGGGAGATAGGGATGGTCTGATCAAAGCTTGCCGGCAGGTCACTAAATTTCCTAGGTGCCTAACTACGCGGAAGTGTCTTGTGTCTGGGGGAAGGGTTAGTTGCCTAACTAAGGGGAGTATCTTGTGGGGGAAGGGTGCGGGTGTTTGTCTTCAAGGAAGTGGCTTTTCCTTGCGGCTCCTGACACTGGTGCCAGGAAATCACTTTGATGGTCAGGGTCTCTTCACGATGGCTTATACTTGGCTACTCTTTTCAGGTTCTTATGGTCACTGGGAAAATACCACACATCTTTTTCTGTCAAAATTCTATTTATCTACTCAACCCCCTTTTTTACCCAGTAAGTGGATGCAACCTTGCCTTTCATGTTTCTGAGATAGTCTAAAACCAGGCAGGGACCCCAAGAAATGCCAGTGCATGCTCTCAGGCTTTCTGAGGAGCTTGTGTTACTCTTCTGTTTGTACTCGAAGCAACACCAAGCCTCTGTAAACAACTCGCCAGAAAGTGGGATGACAATCTTTTCTCTTGTAGGTACTCCTGGCACCTAGTGTGGATTTCCTCAGGGCTCTCTGTTGTAGGTTAGGCTTAGAATCTCCCTTGAAAGCTTCCTGTATTTGGATGTTGTAGATTACCTGTGAATTCTGAGTGCTGTTGGGAAGTGAGGCCTGGTAGGGTCTCTGGACTTGAGGTGAATTACTGGACATTTGGCCTCAAGCGTACGCTCTCGCCCCGGGGTGTTACCTGCCCCATTCTTTCCTTCTTGGGATGCTGTGATCAGCTGTTCTCTGCTCCATGTGGAGCCATCTTACCAGCAGAAGCAAACTCAGATTCTTTCCAGAAAACCTCAACTGTAATTGAGGCTGACAGCAATTGATAAGAGACTCCACGGGCTCCTGCCGTGTCTCAATTGCAGTGATACTAAAATGAGAACAAATATGCATTATAAAAGAGTGAGACACAAATACTAACCTGATAAAAACAGATCTGTTTCCAAAAAAATAAGATTCACAAAGTACATATAGGTGCAAAATACAAGAAGACGGCACTGACACAAGCAAAGGCAGGACATGGCCTGAGCGCCTCCATCCCCTACTAGGCTGGGCACACTACAACTGCAGGAGGGTAGTGCCCTTTGCCAAAGCTCACATGCTCACAGCGACCATGCTGTCATGGCCAGAGCAAGCTTCTTGAAATTAGGAGTTTAATGTTGTTTAACCATTAACTCTAGCATAGTCCTTGGCATAGAGCGTGGGTGAAAGTCAGCTCAGGCTGCCATAGCGGAGTAGCAACATGCTGGGTGCCGTGAACAACATAAACCTTTCTGGAATCCAGACAGTCGAGGTCGAGTTGACAGCAAGGTTGGTTTCTGATGAAGCCTTTCTTCATGGCTTAATGATAGTCACATTTTCATTGTGTTTTTTTTTTAATGAAAGAGAGAGAGAGAGACAGAGACAGAGAGAGACAGAGACAGAGACAGAGAGAGTCTCTGTAGTTCAGGCTGGTTCTGAAATTACTAAGTAGTCCAGGTTGAACTCAGCCTCAGAGACAGAGAGAGACAGAGACAGAGAGATGGATAGAGAAATTTAGCATCTTTTTCTTCTTGTGAAAACATCAGTTCCACTGGGTTAGGGACTCACCCCTATTTGACTGTAGCTATCCCCTATAGGCCTTATGTCCAAATATAATTACACTAAAGATTAGGATCTCAACATTTGGACTTGAGGGGTTAAGCCCATAATAGCATGTATTCAATAATTGCTTATTACATTAGTATCACTTATTTTCATAAATACTCCTGTTTATTATGGTCAGATCCATTAATATAATCTGGAGTTGGTGGGTGGAGCAGATGGATACTAACAGAAGGAGCTGAGGAAAAGACAGGAGAGAAACGAGGACATGGTGCTTCCATTCCCATTAGCCAGTGGTAATAAAGAGCAAACAAAACTGAACTAACATCTACCAAGTTACCGTGGTTCATTTGCTATCAAGAAGTAAGAGAAGGATATCTCTTTATTCAGACAAAAAGTAGATAGGGTACCACCTGGGGGATAAAGGACTCTTTTTTATTTTGAATAAATTTAGCATTATGAAAAATCCACCTCAGCTTTAGTAAGGAAAAATCTACTTTTTACTTATTATATTTTTTTTGTATTCTCATGTGAACTGTTAAAAAAAATAGATTCACCGCTTTCTGATTGGGGAAGGACTGCTGCTCTAGCCCAGGGGTTGGCTGACATTTTTGGTAAAGGGTGACAGCATAAATTCTTAGGCTATGGGATACACTCTTTGTCACAAGTATTTTGCCACGGCAACATGCCACCAGCTACAGATGCCACGTGAATAAGAGGGAGTGGCTGTGTTCTAGGAGAACCTCACAGACAGACACTAAATTTCGTATGATTTATGGAGTGATGACATTTGTTTTTGTTTTGATTCCCCCAGTCATTTAAGAAGGTAAAAACCAATCCTTAGTTTGCAACAAGTAAGCTGTATAAAAACAAATGACCAGCTGAATTTGTCCCATAGGCTAAACTTCAGAGTCCCAGGCTTCATACCAGCAACTTCACTGTTGCTCATATGTCGTATCCCACCTATGCTTCTTTCTTCTTCGGCTCTCTCTGCATACTTCTGACATTTTCCTTGGACAATCTAATCTAGTAACATCTCCTCATTTTTTTTTTTTTTAAACTATAGAGTCTCTCTGTGTAGTCCAGTCTTGTCCCTGAACTCTGTAAGAAACCCTGGTTGACTTCAGACCCATGACAGCCCTCCTGTCTCAGCCTCTACAGTGCTGGGATTATGGGTGTGCCACCACACCCAGCCAACTCATATTTATGTGGTACAGGAGAATTGAACCCAGAGCCTCACCCGTGTTTGACAAGCACTTTCACTACTGAACTGTACCCCCAGCCCTCCTTAATTGCATTCTGCCCCAATATTCTGAGTAGATCTCCTTCAGTTGTTAACTTCCAGCGACTTTGTGCTTTGCTGATGGAGGGAACTTGGGTAAATTATTTAACATCTCCATCTTCTCACCTGCAAGTTAAGGGGATTATACCAATATCCATCTTAAGTTATCGTGTGTGTAAGTATTAAATGAAACAGTGCACACGAGACATAGCACCGGAAGACTTACTTTGAGCATTCACTAATGTAGGTTGCCAGGTTAAAGGTGTGCTCTTTAAGAGCTTTGTAATAATAGTTTTGTTTCTTCCTAGACTCTGATATTTTCCTTCTATTCTTATAACAACAGTTGCCTAAGGCTCAACTTTAAAGCATGGCTATGAATATAGAAGATCAAAAATTATTTAAATTGAAAAACATTATACTTTTCTAGAAATGATTAAGTGGGATGCAGCAGCCAGGCCACAGCCATTGCTGCAGCTGCGGGTGGGATGCCATTCTCAGGTTCCCAATTTGGTGTCTTTTCACACCCCTGTTCTTTCAGTATGTGTTCAAGATCCTGTCTGTAGAGGAAGGGTCAAGGACACTTTGTGGGCGATGCAGAACCAGCCCACTTCCCTCTCCCATGGACCTTGTTTGTGAGTCAACAACGCAAGAAACTGAGTGAAGTCACTTTTCTTACGAGGCACTTAGGAATCACCAGGATACACCCCCACGGGATCTGACAGCCTCCCAGTGGCTTATTAACTCCCAAGCACTTGGCACATTCTTCATGCAAGAATTTCAGTAAATACAGCGTTTTCTCATCTGGTTACTTTGTGTTTGTGTGTGTGTGGGGGGGTGTTATAACAGTGCATGCTTGCTCTGAGCTCAGTCTGCAGAAATCAGATGGCTAGTACATTTTGACAAAGGAGTTGAAAAGCTATAGGTCTTCAGGGCATAATGTTTTAAATTTAGTCCTTTGATCCACCCTAAGTAGAGAAGTGGCAGATAGAAATGAAGGTCCTTCAGAAAGCGATCTGTGAGGTGGTGGAATACACTGCTGTTTGGATATTAAAGAGGAATACAGGGTTGGGTGAGAGACGTGTTCTCCAGTTCTCCACCATTTCCCATGTGGCTTCACTGAGAACTCAAACCACAGGCAATTAGCGTGCTACCTATGCGAGCCGTAGTGCTGCATGTCTGTAACCGGAACACAAGGGAGCCTGCAGTGAGAGGATAGGAAGTTCAAGGCCAGCCTGGGTTACAGGGCATGTTCAAGGCCTGCCTGCATAATGAGAGCCCGTTTAAAAAAGAAAAAGAAGCTCTTTGTCTGGGTAACAATACACCATCAAAGTGTCCTTCTGCACCTCTGCAGGAGAAGAAGATATGCAGGACGAGCCTGACCTTCGAGAAGGGCACATGGCTGTGGGTGCCTGGAAACCATCGGGGTGGAGTTTGTGGATATTAGAAACAGGATTTGAATGCTAGATGCTCTGCCAAATCCAATAACTGGATTAGTCTTTCATCTGAAAAGTAGAAATAATGATAGTACATACCACACGGGTTTGTTGAAAGGTTAATATGTATAAAGCATGCTGTAAGTGCTATTAGAATGTCAGAGAGTGACGTGGGTCAGTAGCGTATGAATTATTCCTGGCAAAGTGACCACAGTTGAATCTATAAAGAGTGGTCTGACATTTAGACATATGAGTCACATATGTTTCTATATGCCTTGAGTAGCCATGAAATTGTCTTTTTTCTGTCCCTTAAAAACTACATCCCTTTAATAGAAAACTACAGAAACATCGTGCAATATGGGAAAAGGGCCACTTATTTATTATCACTACATGTCAAAAACCATCTGGACCATTTTCTTGCAGCAGATGTTTGCCAAATTAACTTTGAAAACAGCGAATTCATGTAGGGTATTTCTGTTAGCACAATGAATGCAACTAGGACAGAGGCAGTTAAATTTTTCAAAACACTATTAAGCCACATTACAGTCAGGTGACGCACCATGGTGACTGCACGCATCCTTCCAATTTGCTTGGAGTGCTCAGGAAATGTCAATACACTGCCTCTCAATTTAAAAGAAGTTAATCTGTAAATGATTTTAAATGCAAAAGAGAGCTAAAATTTGACCAGGAAGACAGGAAAAAGCATTTGGTTTATGTTGTTTATGGTAACAGGAATTATTAAGGTACTGCAATTCTGCAGATTGGTAAGGAGTATAATTGTCTTTCATTCACAAGCACACTGTGGTAGGACCTGGGATAATAAGATTTTTGAGAATCAGCATCTGTTCTTAGGGATCATTCAGTCTTGTTGGGAAACAGTTAAACCCAAGCATGTGGTGGTGTCAAGGGCTTAATGCTGAGTGAGTGTTGGAGTCTAGAGAAGCTCAGGACCAGACCCCTGGCCAGAAAATAACTTTTTTTTTTTTTTTTTTTGAGACAAGGTCTCTGTAGTTCAAGCTGGTCTTGAACTATGTACCCCAGGCGGGCCTTGAACTCACTTCCAAGTGCTGGGATTACAGGTGTGTGCTACAGAGAATAATTTCCGAGTGAGATAAACTTGAGATATAGGGACAGTTTGGAAAAAAAGGCAGAGTCGGGCTGAAGATGGGAGGTGGGGTAGGCTACAGAATGAACATCATCAGCAGCTTGTCTTTTTTTGATTTAGGAGTGGACTCAGGGCCTTGTGCTGAGCTATATCCCTGCCCTTGCATTTGTTTCTTTTTTATTTTGAGACAGTGACTCACTATGGTGGGCCAGTGGGGACCTGAATTGGGGATCCTCCTGCGTTAGCAGCCCCGGTGCTGGGGCTAGTGCTGCACAACGCTGCACCTGGTTTTGTCTTTGTTTTGGTGAAAATGCAGACAGCATAATAAGGAAATGAAGGCTGCAGAATCTGATAGCTCTTAAAAGTTTACTTTCTAATGTGCTCAACTGTGGTAGCCTGAGACTTAATATAGCTTAAAATCTAATATTTGCCTTCAGTAGAGTCAAGTCGTATAATTCTAGAACACAAAAGGATACATTTAATATAATTATAATTGCATTTCTAATATGGGAAGACCTTTTCTTAAAAGGTCAAAGTAAGGCACATTTCTATTACATTTTTGATAATGTGAGAACATTTAGATAATCAGAAGAAAAAAAAAAAACCCTCACCTTTAATCCTACTTCTAAATAGTCATGGAAATTTTGTAGCTCAATTCTCAAAATACCCATGATTATTTCCTTAAGGTGAATTAGGATTAGCTCCAAGATACACTTGCAAAATTTAAAAGAAAAATTCCCACTTTAAGGGCTCTGATTATTGTTAATAAATAAGCAGAGATTGTTTTCCTATTTGGAAGTCTGAGCCCCAGTGAAACCTGCCTGAGTTTCTGCCACTGTCCACCATTATGAGTTCAGTAAGCACCCTTCTGAGCTTTGAGTTCTTCATTGGCCAGTGAGGAATCTCATCCAACTTTGGTACATCATCAGTTGTCGTGCAGGGTAGTAATGTTTATTTTCTGAGTGGCTGTTAAAGATTACATTGAATAATTGCTGTAAAAATTATCCCAGTGTTTATACAGATTAAGTATTCAATAAAGTTCATCTGTTATTCCAATAATTGCTGTTATCACACTACGCCTAGTAAAAACGTTCCCAGTTTTGCGTATTTTTGCCAATAGTGGGGACAAAAATTGTTGGTGGCTTGACAGACAAAAATGGTGCTTACATAAATTTGTGACTCTTTTCTGACTCCTTCCTCGAGGGAAGTCCAGGAGACAATTATACAAACAGATCAAAGGCTAGAGAATACTTCTCGAAGGAGAAAACTTGCGAAATATGGAAAGTTTAAAAAAAAAGAGGCAAGATTGGGGCAAAGATGGGGAGCTGGGATGGGTCACAGACGGAACATCATCAGCAACTTGTCTATTTTTGAGGTGGGGAGACGGGATTGAACTCAAAGCCTTTGCACAGGGCTCCTAGCTCTGTGATCTTGTACCCTTTATCTCTGAAGAATTAATAACTTTTCATTTGTTAGTTTTCTAATTTATCAAATGGAGATACTCAAACCAAAGGTTGTTCTACAAGGGAAACAAATTAATTTATATTAAGTGTTTAGAACTTATATTGATTAGCTGAGTGGGAGGGGCGAATGGGGTGCCAGGCTCCTGATGGAGGCCTTGCTTCCCTGCATCGTTTTGGACTTTCTTACATGGTGTGGATCTGCCCATGTGGCCCAGATCCCTTTAACATTACAGCTGGCAAGTAGTCTTGAAACTAGTTGGGCTGGCATGATAAAGCTGGGTATGTCTGATCATTGTCCTTTCCATGAGCGTGTACTGAGTGGCATGGCCAATCTCTTGCACAGAGATTTCCATACTTATGAACATTGAGAGACAGAACAAAGCAAATTCTTATGACAAAGCCATGTCCGTTTTCCCTGTCCTCATCATCTGTGTTCCTTAGACTTATCCACAGACTGACTCAACAGTCTTTTAGAACCTAACCTGTCTGTAGAAACAAAAATATGGTAAGTCATACTGTGGAAACATCTAGCTAGGCTCTTTTTCTTGACCTGAACATAATTCCTTAAAAACATTGTCTATTTGCAAAGGCAAATAATGGAACCTCGTTGTGTGATAATGTTTGTGATTTAAATCAAAGACATTTTTAGAACCATGTGAACAGAATTGCAAAAACAAATTGTTAAAATAACTGATGTCATTTAAAAAGCCAAATCTTTATTTAAAAATATTCCACCTTACTTAAGAAAGATAACACAACCATTTATCTGACAATATGCACTAATTAAAAGAAAGGATTTGAATTCACCCCACATACCAGTGAGACTTACGAATATGGAGGCATTTTGCAAAACATGTATTTATAATAAAACTTTAAAAATGCATGGATAGAAAAACCACACAGAAGTAAAATATATATTACTAGTCCCAAAATATGGAAGTATTGAAAGTGCAGACCCGTGAGAACGATGGGATGATGTCTCTGTCCTTGCCTAGTGGCGGTAAAGAAGCGAATCTGAAATGAAAACCAGAAATCTTTGCGCAGGTCTGGGGCTAATGACCAGTGAAACATTGCAAATGACCTTATCGAGGTCCCTGGATCTGTGCTTTACTAACCTTTCCTAGCATGGCTGGTCACCTAGAGCAGCTGTGTTTCGTACTACAAAGGGACAGGAGGGCCACTGCTTTGCAGGCAACGTGCAGGATAAGCACCCAGTACAGAGGACGCAAGGTCACCGTGCACTCTGTGCTCACATATGTGGCCACATGTCAGCATGTATGGGCCATTAGAACTCATTCTGAATTATTTCCAGATTTCCTTTTGCTGGGACCAAATTCAAACAACTTCATGTGAAAGTGCATTGATACTCTACATAAACAGAGTGAGATGCTTACCTAATTAAGGAATTTTTTTTAAAGCACAGTTTTTTTTTTTTTTTTTTTTTTTTTGAGACAAGGTCTCACTCTGTAGTCCAGGCTGGTTCTGAACTCACTGTGGAGCCCAGGCTGCCCTTGGACTCCTGGCAATCCTCCTGCCTCGGCCTCCTGAGTGCTGGGATTACAGGTGTGTGCCACCACACCCAGTTTAGGAGGTGCTGGGGAATTGAACTCTGATATTTGGCATTTAGCGCTTGCTAGGCAAGCACTTTAACCGCTGAACCACGCCTCTCTCCCCACAGTTTTTTTTTTTTAAACAATTATGTTGTGCTTTTCTTAGCTCTTGACATTTTTATTATGTCTAATATTAATGTTGCCATCAAATTACTTCAAATTTTCATCTTGTACATCTTTTTTTTCCAACTTCTTATTTAAATGTTCTAGATAAATATTGAGTTGGGTTTTTGTAATCAAATTCAAGGGTTATGGAAACTGCTGCTGTCCACTCACATTTACTTTTCCATTTTTCTATGGCATTAAATTTGTAACAAGGATGTTACCTCCCGGGTAAGGACTATGTTTCCCAACCTCTCTTGCCGCTGAGAGTCTATTTCTTGCTAATGGAATCTGGGTGAAGGAGATATCTACATGTGCTGACTTGAGTTGTTAAACTTTCTCATGTTGTTTTTGTACCTTTCTCCTGTTGGTGTGAGTCAGAACATAGATGCATGCTTTCCTATTTTCTACCACACAGATAAAGACAATACTAGAAAGCAGACGTGGGAATCTTTGTCTGCCAAGGGCCATTTGGATATTTATGACATTATGTGTGGGCCACACAAATTATCAACCTATAAATTAGCCTGCTGTCTTTGGCAACACAATTAATTCCCCTTGACGTGATGGGTAAACCTGCCTCTTTGGTGAGGCGTGCGCTGTTACGTGGTACAATGATGTTGCTACCCAGAACTACTTTTCCAGGTTTCCCTTTGTCGGTCTAAAATGGAGTTGACTCTGAGACTTTTGAACTTTGAAAAGAACTGCTCACAGCATGAGTTGCTCTTAGCGCAGATACACATTTCAATGTGTGTCTCCTCAAAGTTGAGCAATTCTCATTGCTTAAGCCTTGGCTAGATGGACCTAATGATTTCGTGGGCCATATATGGCCCGGGGCCAGAAGTTTCCCATCCTTGCAAAGGATGATAGAGAGATAACACGGAAGGAATCAGATTGCTGCCTGATTGTGGGAAACAGAATTGCCTATCAACCTGGTATGCGGAGTGTTCACTTTTGTCCTGTAATGTTCTCTAGGTCACTAGGTGATGCTGGTGATTCTGAGTAGGAAAGATAGCCCAGTTTTGACCTAGCTTACTTAGCATATAACCTGTTCCACATGTGTTTTTTTATCTAATTTATTCTGCTTTCTGTTGATCTGTTTGTTAGATTGTGAACACCTTACAGAAAGAGGTCAGGACTTCTACTTTTTTTTAACATGCTAGTGCTAAACATGAGCAATTCCTTCACTAAGCAAACATTTTCAGAACCTCTCCTGGGTGCTGAGAACTATGGTAGTTGGTTGATGTAAAGTAGAGAACTAGCAGAAAAGAGTTCAGATCCTTGGGGAGGGGGAATAGCCCAGTGATTAGAGTGTTTGCCCAGCACGTGCAAGGCCCTGAGTTCATTTCCCAGCACGACATAAACTGGGCATGGTGAAGCATGCCTGTAGTCCCAACACTCAGGAGGCAAAGGCAAGAGGATTGCTGTGAGTTTGAGACCAGTGTGGGCTACATGTGAGTTCAGGAGCAGCCTGGACTCTAGAATGAGACTCTGTCTCAAAAAACAAAACAAAAACAAAACAAAACAAAACAAAACAAAACAAAAAAAACAAGTTGCAGTCCTTAGTATTATGTAAAGTTGGATATTAAAAAGACACAGAGTATGTATGTAATTACCAGCTATGGGGAAACAAAGTAGGGTGTTTGGAATCTAATTTATATTGGGAGTTCATGCAGACTTCTCTGAAGAAGTGATTTTTATTTATTTATTTTTTTTGAGACAGGGTCTTACTGTGTAGTCCAGGCTGGTCCTGAACTCACTGTGGAGCCCAGGCTGGCCTTGGACTCGTGGCAATACTTCTGCCTCCGCCTCCCAAGTGCTAGGATTACAGGTGTGTGCCACCACGCCCATCTTATGTGGTGCTGAGGAATCGAACTCAGGTAGTTGGCGCTTGACTTAGTGCTTGTTAAACAAGCACTTTAACCACGGAGCCATTCCTCCTGCCCCTGAGGAAGTGATTTTTAAGTTAAGAGTTAATGGCTAAAGACAAGTTTGTCAGGTGGGGGAAGGAGAATTGAAGACATGGCACAGCCTCTGCTAAAATCTTCTGGTGATAAAGAATGCAGTGTTTCCACAGAAGTGAGTGAAGGTCAGGGAGGGTAGAGTGTGGGAGTGGTCAGGGCGGAACACAGTGGCACAAAATGAACCTGGAGGAGGGTCAGAGGCCAGAGGACGCAGGGTCTTGGAGGAGCTGATATGACATTCAAGTCTTGACATCCATGAGGAGATTTTAATTTAGTTTGCCTTTACAAATATTAGTCGTTGGAATAGATTCTGGGAAGTCAGATGATTTTAAAGGAAATGTCATGGAACTATTGTGATGGTCAGGAGCAAGAGATGACGGTGGCCTGAAAGAAGTAGGAGCAGTGGGTACAAAGGAGAGACCAAGGACTCTGACGTGGCAGGACTGGGTCATGCTGTGTTTGGGGGAAGTGTGGTCATGAGGGAGGGAGGGTGTCAATAAATCTTTTCTAGTTGATTTACGGCAGTGGAAGAAAAGTATCACATGGGCCTATTTCTTTTGTGACATCAATTGAACAAACACGTGCTCTCCAGCCCTTGAAGCTTGGTTTGTCCCGCCGGAAGTATGACAGGCTACCTTCTATCTTGAGCTAGTGGGATTTTCCTTTCCAACTTGTTAGGCGTGTGAGGAAAAGGACCATGCTGTTGTCATATCCTGGCCTACACAATATGGAACATGGTGCTTTGCTTAAAACAGATGCTGAAAATCATTTTTAAAAATGCAGCTCTCTAGCTTTGTGTAAGAAATGTATTTTTTTCTTTTAGTTGGACAAGAAGAAATTTATTTTCTTTTCAACACATCTTTCGGTTTTAAGCTCATTGGTACGTTGCAGTGCGTCTGGCGTACGGGTGATACGCTCAAGCTAATTTTTCATTTGCTGTTTGGTTTTAGTCTGTAATAGAATTGAGTCATCGGGCTAGCAAACAGCCCAGGGCTTCATCCCAGTCTGGTGTGCATATCTGTGAGGCGAGAGCTACTGACAAGCACATTGAAGCATTTTATACATGTGTTTTTCTCTTTTGCCTCTGTGGTAAGACGTTTTCCTAGCTGTGTTTTGGATTTTCCCCATTCCACTTTTGAAATTTCCACATGGGGTTGGCCGCTTGGTGAACTGCGCTGAGACTCCCTGCTTACACTCGTGGTCAGCTGCAGTGGTGAGGTCTTGGATGCTGCTTTGTTTTTCTGAGCCTGGCTCTCCAGTCGCCCTCACAAGCCTCTTTGCCTTTATTCTTTACCAGTATTTCATGGTTGTAACACACAAGCTTTTCCTTTCAACGGCTCTCTGTCCTCGGGGAAGCATTCCATCTTGTCCATTGCATGGCTTTGACTTTGACTTTGCTGCTGCCCAGCTGTGCTGGATACCGGGCGAGTCATGGTGGTCCTGAGCTGGGCCATCCCTCTCCCCACCCTGACATTGTTTCAAATATAGTTTTCAACTCAGCAAAGTATTCCTCATTATTCTGTTTCTTAGATGCTGCTTCCAGCCTGTCTGTTTAAAATAAAGCCAATTTTGTCAATTTCTCGCTTTCTGTTTCTCTTTTCTATTTGGCAATGTCAAGATTGCCACTGCTCCTGACAGCTGCTATTCAATATGTCATGACTCAGCTTTGGAAGCAATTTTAGAATGTTATGTGTGCCCCTGACTGAAGAACACTGTGTCCCGGCGGTGGTACATCCGAAGGTGAGAGTGACCTGAGGAGGAACCCGTGACATCTGTACAACATCCTACAGTTTACAGGAGACCTTCCACTGTGTGATACTGCTTAGTGCTGTCAGTAAGCCTAGGGGGGTGTGCGCCTTTGTAATTCTTGTTTAAAGTCAAAGATGTTAAAGAACAAGCTAGTGGGTGTTGGTGTTGGAGTCAGGATTTGAACCTCTGTCACTTTTTGTACAATAGAGTCGTCTATTTTTAGTTTTGGGCTAAGGTAAACACAGTGGGCTGCAGACACAGTCGCATTTAGGAACTCAGACACTGTTAGCAATGGTCTGGTGATTCTTGTCTGTTGCTTGCAGCTCCTCTGAGCAGACTTTCTTTTAAACTTTTTTTTTTTTTTTTTTTTTTTTTTTTTTTGAGACAGGTTCTCGCTCTGTGGTCCAGGCTGGTCCTGGATTCACTTCAGAGTCCAGGCTGGCCTTGGCTCAAGGCAGTCCTCCTGTCTGAGCCTCCCGAGTGATGGGATTACAGGCTTGTGCCACCACGCCCAGCTTATTTGGTGCTGGGGAATTGAACTTGGGTACTTAGCGCTTGGCTTAGCACTTGCTCAAGTGCTTTAACTGCTGAGCCATTCCTCTCGCCCCAGACTGTCTTTTATCCCAGCTCTGTCTTTGCTTGGAGAGGATGCCACGCATCTTCTTACAGCTGCAGGCCAGTATCCTCTAATTTGGAGGAAGGGAAGTCCTGCCTCTTCGTGCACAGCTTTCTTCTTTTTGTTTCTAATTGGGTCCTATGTTTATCTCTGAACCAATCACTGTGAACAGAGGCTTGCGATGCTCTGATTGGACAGATGACTGAGGCATGACTTCTCCCAAAGTGAGAGATGCCATCAACCTTGCTTAAATCACAAAGCAGGAGGGTAGAGAAGGAAACCAAGTGTTGTTACCATAATAAAAGGAATGCTCCTGGTTAGACTAAGATGTGAGATGTCTCCTGTATTGGACATTTTCCATTTTCTTTCCAATAAAGTCATCACCCTTCCTAGTGCTCCAGAAATCAATGTGTATAAAGTGCATTCACAGGTTTCCTTTTCCTCAGGCTTCCAAGGGCATGCAGCTGACAAAGAGTTTTGGCCGTGAGAATTAAGGAGAAGAGGGCAGAGGGGTTCTAATTCCACCAACCCCTTTCTTGTAAGGGCTCTCCATAGCTCCTGCCAGGCAACACCCTTTACATAGCTCATCCTGTCCCCAGGTGTTGACAACTGCTTTTTTGCTCCTTCAAGCCTGGAGTGGTAACACCTGTAGTATTGCACAATTTAGCTTTCTTACACTCAACTTGCACTGTGCACATCTTTTCTTATTAGATTGTCCTCAATTGCCTAAATATGCTGCATTATCTCTTTCCTGCCAACACCTGGCTGATATGTCTTCTCTAGCCATGGAAATAAAATCACATTCATGTTCCATGAAAGATGCTTTGAAGCATCTGAGGGTGCTGGGTGAGGAGTCAAGGTGACTTAGGTGAACCATAAAAGCATGGCTCTAGACTAATGCAAGGAACCTGGCACAGGGAGCAGTATGCTTTGTCTGGCTTCATTTAAACAAGAGTAGCTAGGGTTCTAACTTAGAGTATTCTAATTGTGAACTGAGCTGCCCAGAAGGTAAGGGGTTAACTACCACACTGGAGACATTTAGTTAGGCATCTATAGTAACATCCATTTGCCAAGGGCTTGATAGTTTCATGATAGTTGATGGACTAAGCAACTGGAAGAGTCCCTTCATATTTTTGCATTCTTGCAGAAATGCTTTTTTTTGGGGGGAGGGGGAGGGATGGGGTAAGGGGGAGGAGCTGTTACTTTCTTACTGCCTGGCAGATATTTTGGTGTTGAAATCATGGGCTGCAGAGGCCTGGAGTCTCTGTGATGTTTGCACTGATTTCCTAGAGCATTCTGGTTCCTGAGTTTCCTTAGCACCCTCTGGTGAAAAGGCTGCATATCAGAAGAGATAAGCTCTGCTTTGGTATCTTGTCACTTGCCTATTCTAAAAATTTAAAGTCTAATCTGTAGCTTGGTCAAAGCAGACTGGTACAAGCCCCTAGGTAGGAGCCCTGGAAAGGTAATCTAATGGTGCTCAATGCTAAAGTACTGTGTTGTCACAGAGAAATAAGATACTTGTCTTAGAAAGGGAAAATTACACTAGCAATAAAATTTTACTGCATATTAACTACTGAAACTAATTTAAATCTATGGAATGGCTTTGCTGTTCTCTTTATTATAAATGTTTCTACATTTAAAATTTAATTAAAACATTTCCAGGGTTTTATAGTTTTAATTGCCAACTTACTCCCTCATCCTAATTTTTACTGAAGGAATTAAATTAGGGAAAATTTCTCCTATTCTGTGGATGTTTCTTGACTAACGGTATCACCTGAGTCTAGCTACGAATGCAGACACTGATTTGACCAACTTAATTTGAAAAGGAATTTACAGGACCAAAGAAAATGTTGAAGACCCAAGTTTAGAAAGGACAACCTGAAGAATAGAAGAAACCAAGTGTCTTGAAAGGGATGGCAGGAGGTACACCAACTCTCGGGTAATTTCTGGGAGTTATTACATTGAAAATGTGAAATTGTGGGGGAAAAAGTCTCAGTGGGCTGTTTGGGTCTCAAACTATGTTTGGGTGAAGGAGGATAGAACACCTTGACTGAAAGTCCTGCTAAAAGTGCTCCCTTTGGAGAGGTGACATCTCTGGAGGTTAGGAAAATGGAAATCACTTTCCATACACCACCTCACATTACAGCTGAGGAATACCACCAGAGGGTGGAGGTTTTAACGGGTAGTACGGTAATTTTGAGGTGAGGTAGGCTGTCCTAGAAAAGAGGATTATGCTTAATGTGGAAAAGGTACCAAAACACAGAGGAGCTATTCATTGAGAGAAACTATTATTTCATAGGGTTAAGATTCCTCTATTCCTCTAACAGTGGTTTTAAGATTGTCCATGGGGTGATGAAATATTTGCCAGCTCAATGTGTCCCTTGGGCAGAATTGAAGAACTTTTTTCTCTGAAGGACCACCTAATACAGATGGTAGGTTTTACAGAGCTTGTGTTCTCTGTTGCAACTGCTCTGCAAGTACTACATGGCACACAGTCATAGGTGACCTGTAAATAAATGGGCAGGACTGTGGTCTAATAAAGCTTTATTAACAAAACCAGACAGTGGACAGGAAAGCCCTGAGCCCTGGCTTTGGAGATACTTTGTTACTATGGCAACTTGGTGGAGCCAAGGCGAGTGGCTGTAAGCTCAAGTGACTCAGTTGTTTATTCAGTGGCTGAATCTTTGGTCCCATGTGTGATGGACCTCCAGAGACATGCCTAAGAAGAAAGTCCATGGAACTTTGCCCAGGATGGCTTGCGTTCATACGCTGGGTCAATTACCCCAGTAGTGAGGGTAAGCTGCTGAACCGTGCTGAGTCTTAGTTTCTTCGTTTTTGAGACAAACTGAAATTGAAAGACCCCTTATGTTTGCTAACTATTTAGATAATATAATATATGAAAAACTGACAGCTTGGGGCTTGACATACAGCACTGAGTGTTTGCACTTTATCCTCTCTTCCTATAGCCACACGGAAAGTAAAAATTGCTCAATCAGGTCTTCAGTGAAAGATTACTGTCATTTCATCCAACTTAGGAAATGTGTGAAGAATGCTAAGCCACAGGAGAGTAGAGTGACAGGGACAAGAGGTGGGAGTTAGAGGGATGAAGAAAAGACCTCTCTCTTCGTTTTCTTTATATTCTTCCCCTTGGTCAGTCACGTCCTCTCTGAGTAGATTCTTGGAGATGCTAGAGAGTCCTGCAGCAGATTGATAGGCAAGAGTTCCTTGGAAAGAGACTTTAAATTGGGCCCCTGGGGGAATGGCTTTAGGAAAGTGGGGGATTTTAACCCAGAAACATGATAGTGTTTTTTTTTTTTTTTTTTTTTTATGTCTGAAGGGGTAAACATGTGGAAAGAGCGAAAGAGGTGACTTCTGCTGGCTGGCCCACAGGAAAGGGACAGAATCATGGGGGATGGCAGCCACGGGCCATCCAAAAATACATGGATAGCTTTGCGGAGGGTTGAGTTTCCTTTTCCTAGGGAGATTCATCAGAGGATTGCTGGGATGCTGGACAAGATGAGAATAGAATCTGGTAGGACTCTGGGTCAGGGCCTTCTAGATACCTTTCATGTTTGTAGCAGTTTTAAAAGGGAGGGCCAAAGCATGAGATGTTTCTGAAGATCACTTATCCCAAAATATAAATAGTGGTGCAATCTTGACTGGAAAGTGATCACTCCGCATGTTAGGAGAGTGATCACATGCCCCTCTTAGGGGAGAATGATAATATGCAACATTGGCTGAGTTCTTAGAATGTGCCAGAACTTACATGTGTGTTCTAAATATTTTCACCCCTCACAGTGGCTTTAGAGGTAGATGCTGTTTTTATGCTGGTTTCATAGATGGATAAACTGGGGTGGAAGGAGGTTAAATTAAGTGCCCGACACAACTCAGATGGTAAGTACTGACAGGATGTGAAGATGAGCGCTTGGATTCTAGGGCCCACACCCATTCAATTTCATTTGAAATTAATTAGGAGAGAGAGGCCTTTCTGGTGTGATGTTTTTCTATATCAGCCCTTCTCTTTAATGTCTCAAACACTGGCCTAACTCCACATTTATTTAATAAGAAAATTGTGTTTTAGGAGCTCAGAATTTAGACATGTACTGATAATAAGTGGCTTGTTGTGGCAAAATTAAATAGTGCTGTATTTGATGCTGGCATTAAGTTTCTGGTAGCCATCTCATTGCTGTGACAGAATACCCAACATGCACAAATTAGGGGAGGAAAAGCTCATTTTAGCTCACACTTTCAGAAGGTCAGAGTCCATTCGTGGGTGGCCAGCAACAGTGGAAGCACCTGGCAGAAGAGGAGGTGGAGGCAGCTTTTCACGGTTTTGCAAACAGGAAGCCAATTTCCAGAAGGAAGGGAGGAAGCAGCCTACACACTTCCAGGTCCGGTTCCAGTGATCCGCCTCTTCTGGGTCCAGTTCAGTGTTCTTCCCTTTCTAGATTGAAGCCACTAATTCACCACATGCCTGTAACTCATACTGTACCACATTCCTGTCTTCTGCCACATATCTACAATCTACAACATGCCCATAGTCCACGCCTACAGACCAGGCTCCCATTTCCTAACAGCACATGATTCCATACATAATCCATAATACCCAATTACATGAGGCTTTGGGGCGACATTCCAGATCTACACCAGAATAATATCCTTGAATTCAGATATCTGCAGAGTGTCTACCTTAGATTTTGCTTTTTAAGGTGAATCTATAAAGAAGTAATCCATAGTGGCAAGTAGCGTATTGAGGAGGGACAAAAGGAAACACGCCTGCAAGTTTGGAAAAAAACTCCAAGATGTATACATGGGTGGGGGAAAAAAGTTTTCTGACAGCTGGATTTAGGGAAGAATGATCTCTGTTTAGAAAAGTGTCCTGACACAAATGGAAGAAACTTGAGAACATAATGCTTAGTGAAGTAAGTCAGAAGCAGAAGGTGGAACATCGGATGGTCTCTCTGATATGAGAGACCCAGATCACAACTGTTATGGAACTTAAAAGGAAAATCAAAGTGAAACGGGGATAGAATGGGGGAAGAGGGAGGGGAATGGAGGGGGAGGGGCAAAAGGAGAGTGGGAAAGTCTTTGTCATCTTGGCAAGATACGTATGTGCACAAAATCCTCAACTTCATTGTAAATCTTAAATCTTGCACTAATAGATATCAATAAAATGGGGGGAAAAATAAGTGTCCTGACAGAACTCTGGGGTAGAAGGCAAGGGCTCAGAAGAATATTTGGAAGACTAATGATTTGGATTAGGAGTCAAACTCTTTGATTTGACTAGCAAAAGACATGGTGAGCTTAGGTGACATTCTGGTTGTTCGTGCGATCTTAAATCACCCATTGCTCTGCCCAGGACCAAGACAGAATATGCCCCTTCCTTTGCTGACTTCTTAAACACACTAGGCTACATGTCAGTAAGAGCTTTTCCATTTATGGTTGCTCTAGAGATGTTAATTTTAGCCTAGTTTTCCTTGGCTGTGAGTGCTGTAAAGCTGAGGAGGGGCTGATTTGCTACAGGCCTGGAAACATTTTACTTATGTGATTCAAGAGAAAAAGAGAGGAAAAAAAGAGTTGATAATACCGCAGAGGGCACAGTTGGAGTATCGATCTCAGTAACCACAGCTCCTCATCAATGCCCAGATGCTGCTAGTCTCAAGTCAGCCGTGTGAAGTTGGGAAACATATTGAATTTCTCTGACCTTTTGGGTCAAGTCTTCATGCTGTGAATCTTCACTCATTAGTAGTTATTCCTCAGTATTGAGGAGTTAGAAAAATGTCTTCTGTGTTTAAATGAGATGAATCATTCAAGGAAGAGAATGATGACACGATCCTAGAAAAAATATCAATGTGTGTTTTGAAAGTTTTTGCTTGTTTTTCATGTAAATCATAGAATGTACAGCTTTTACTTTCTCTGTACTTCTTGCCCTGTCGTCTGTTCAACTTTGGCTTACTTTGGCCTCTCACATTTTTAGGTCATTGTACAAACTTGCAGCTCTCTTGTTCAAAACCTACTCTATTTATTGTCATTGCTGGTATTTCCTGAGTCATTTTTTTTTATTTAAGATGAAATCCACAAAGCATAAAGTTCATCATTTTAAAGTGTACAATCCAGTGATATATAGTGGATTTACAACGCTGTGCAACCAGCACTGTAGAGTTCTAAGACATTTTCATTATCTCAGAGTAAAACCCTGTGCCCCGTAATGTTACTGCATACTTCCTCTCCTCTCAGCTCCAGGTAACCTCCAGTCTGCTTTCTGATCTGTGGTTTTACCTGTTCTGATATTTCATGTAAATGGAATGAGACAAAATGTGACTTTCTATGTTTTTTTTTTTTTTTTTTACTTAATAAGGTGTTTAATATGGTCCATGCTGTAGCATGTATTAATAGCTCATTTTTATGGCTGAATAATGTTTCATTCAATTATATGTATATACCACAAATTGTGTACCTCTTCACCTGTTAATGGACATTTAGATTGTTTCTACCTGACTTATTGTGAATATGGCTGCTGTGTGCATCTGTGTACAAGTACTCATTTGAGTACCGGTTTTTAGTGTATGTATATGAGTGGAACAACTTGGTTTCATAGTAATTCTATGTTTAACTTCCTGAGACACTGCCACGCTGATTTCTCATCCCAGCTGTACCATGTTAAATTCCCACCAGCAATGTAGAAGGTTCTCAATTTCTATACATCCTTGCTCTAATGTATGTTAATTCTTTGGTAAATTTGTTCGAACCCCTGCTCTGATTTTATTCCTGTCCTTTATAATCCTGGCCACTTGCATTTCTACTTGTCGTAACTCTGTTCCTAGGATACAACTCTGTGCTTTTGAACGAAAATATTTTTTATTGACCCTTTGTTTATTCTTATAGGACAATAGCTCCCCCCAAAAACTGTTTATGAAAGCCAAGAATAAAAGTGGGAAATATTTTGTTTTATGAACACTCCCTGTAAGAGACTGCATCCTTCCGCCTAAGCTAGGTGATGTTGCTAACTACTTTGTCCTGTATGGAGCAGGGCACAGTAACTATGTCATCTTGGCCAGGTATTTCCGGATCAGAGATACACCATTTGTTTCAGCCACTTGCTGTCTTTGAAGAAATCTTGAAGCTGTGTTTTGTGCCAGACTTAAAGGGTGGTCTCTGCTCTTGTTCCCCTTGAGAAAATGCTATTTCTGTTGATGAAACATTTAGGTTTTTAACTATAGTGGTTCCCTCTCTAGGAAACTACATTTGGGTGGTTAGTTTGGCTCAGAAAGAGGGAAGACTAGATTCTGGTGTGACATTGTCAGCAAGGCAGGTGTCACCTGGAAGGCTGGCAGATGGCCGAGGTTGGCAGGGGTTAGGTAGCCATCTGTGTGACCTTCCTAATCAGGAATTTCTTTTCTTTCCTCACACACCATTCTCTTGCCAGTAGGCCAAGGCCAAGATTAACATTGTGTTAACAGGTCAGTTTTGAAAACTTTAGGTGTGCCTGTACCTTGTTCTGTTTGTGAGGTTTACCCAACTTCCGTTACAAAGTTAAGCACTGTAGAGTTAAGAAGAAAAATTATTGAAAACTTGGAAATGAGACAAGAAGATGGGCAGTGTTTTCCTTCAGTATCACACAGGAAAGGCTGAGGATACAGATTATGGTAGAGCCCCTGCTTAATAGGCACAAGGCTCTGGTTTGATCCCTAGAGCCCCAGAGAAATCAGGTAGAGCCATGGCTCAGTGTGTTTGTGGAAGGAGTACTTTGGGGGATAAGCTTTGTTCAACCCACTCATTACTGTAAGTACATTTCCGCATTTAGTTAAATTATATGGTAATGTGTATATTTTTCAAATAGTTTCTGCTTAATAGAAAAGATAACAAAAGTTCTGTCGTATTGCTCTATATTAATTATCCAGTTTTGTATGTAGCTTACTAACCTCACTCTCATATCATTTCAAATGTTTAAAAAGGCCCTTTGAATGAGCTATATTATCTTTTGCTTCCTTTATTAACTAATGAGCTGAATAACATGCTTGATGTATGTTCACTTTTTATTTGTTAGATTCATGGTTCTTTTTTAACTTTTTGAGAATTTTAACATGGAGAAGGGTTCAGAAGACTCTTCTGGAAACACTGAAGAAAGAGATTGGGCAGAGCAAGTACCAGTGTGGGTGTGTCCTCTGGGAGCTGGCACCATCTGTTTCTTTCCTAGATGGGCAATCACAGATCCATGTGCTGGTGTTGAGCATTGCTGATTCCCTGGGGTGTTGGCTCCTCACTTTAGGCCAGTGATTTGGAGTGTTTTGATGCTTTGCTTTATGTTTGATGTTACTTTTAGAAGCTCTGGGCCTCTGGCTGCTGGTGTCACCATGCTTCTCAAGCTTTTCTGAGTCCACTGTTCTCATTCAAACCATCAGCTGGTGAGTCCTTGCACACCCAGCTTTCCTTAATCTCCATTTCTAGAGCAGAGGCTTCTGTGTTCACAGGTCCTGGGAGTTAGATTTTCAGGCTGCTCTTTGCCTCTTATTGAAATGCCTTTCACCTGTGAACTGCCTGTGAGGCACCCACCTGCCCAGGGTGGAGAAAAACTCAAGGACACATTTTTTTTTTTTTTTTTTTTTTCACAAATAGGTTGTAAAGGAAAGAATCGGCTTCAGATGCAGTTAAGTCTGCCGGTACTTGAGGTCCTGTGCACTCAGTCATAAAGAGACTTCACTTGAACATCTACTTTGTGTTATCATCTCTTAGTCTATGTGTCTCTTGGTAAGCAACATGGGCCGTTCTCCCCCTATGTAATCTTCTTTGCACAGTTTGGCATAGAATTTTCTAGATGGGGGCTCCCTCTGATGCTCTCTCCTCTTTTCCCAGCTCTGCTTCCTTTTCTTTTCATTCAGAGTTTTATTGTTCCTCATCTGTTCCATGCTTCTTAGGTGGAAAGAGCTCTTGAGAGTCAGACCATCTTCTCTTGACTTCAGCTGAGGGAAGATTATTTTCGTTTGTAGGGCACACATTTCTTGTTTTCTATTTCTCTCTGCTATAGTAGAAGCTACTTTGAGGTATCATTTTTCCCACCTTCTAGAATTCTATTGTAGATTGGGCTGAAGCACCGAGAGCCTGGTGGCTCCATATCCAGGAGTTCTGTCTGCTAGGAGCTAAGCTTGTCTTTCCGCCTGGGTGGCATTATTCTGGGAGGATACCCATGTCCTCGCTTGTCTGTCTTCCTCAGATCACCCGAGGCTTCATAATGGTCTTCTTCAGGCAGGGAGAGGATGTTGTCTTTATATCTCTCCATCAGCCCTTTTCACACTCTCTCTGGGGTGTGATTACTGCGAGCTTTATGGACCTCTCGCAGTGCATAGAGTAGTTGTGACGAGATGTTGCGCAACATGTGCTTGATAAATACATGAGTGAATCACATTAGTGAAATTTATTTTTGGCTCTTGGATCTCCCTTTGGCTCAGGTCCTGATTGGTAATCATATTAATTTCCATAAATCTGGCATTGTGGTCTTCACTATTTAAAGTGTCACTAGAATATAAATTTAAGAAATCTCACGTAAAATTTAGGTGCTGATACACTAAAACCTAGAGTTTTCCTATTTTTAAAATTTTGCAGAAACACAAGGCCAACCCATACTGAGAACATTCCAGATAGATTCAGCAATCGATTAAGGGCCACATGTCAGTCCTTGTCGTACAACCCGTCAGGATTTGTAGTTGGGCCAATGGAAAGATGCCAGTGGTGGAGTTTTGATGTTGCAATTCTAAGTAAAGACAAACGCATGTTTTAAAATCTTTGGTCACTTGATACAGGAGAGAGTAGAATCTTCCTTATTTTCCTTGTGTAGACTGACTAATTCTGAGACTTCAGCTTCCTTTGTGGAATTAAACCGAAGAAAGATCATTTTAATTTTGTGTCTTCTTTCATCCTTTCTGCCCCTCTCAGTTCTATTCTCAAGCTGTTTTTGATGGAATCTAGGGTTTTCCCAACTGGGATGACTTGAAGCAGAAATTAGTTCATTCTCAAGTGAGAGGTGTGAGGAGAGAGGGCCGCTCTGGAATGTGTGTGGTGCGCAGGCCTGGCCAGGAGAGCAGGCGCGGCAGTTGACTGCATCAGCCATGCTCAGTTTGCACGTGTTCAGCGTTCTTCCTTCCGCATATGCCGCTCTCCTGTTTTTGTGGATAAGAAACCAAGTCAATATTGTTAAGAATTTCATCTTAAAATAAAATCAGGCACTCTGTATATGCAAGAGAATTTTTGGAAATGAAATTAGATAACCTCAAATCCCTTATGAATCAAATTGATGTGTCTGAATAAATAAAAATGTGGGGGATGCTTGGAGGAGGAGCTGAGGGAAAAAAAAAAAGCAGGGAGTAAAGTCGGGCAGGTGGTGAGCACCTGCAATCTCTGCCCTCTGGGAGGACGAAGCAGGAGAATCAGAGGTGCAAACCAGCTGGAGTAACTTGGAGAGATCTTGGCACAAGAACAAAAATGAAAGAGAACGAAACAAAAAACAAAAAGCCCCTAGAGCCAGAAAGCAAAAAAGGTTGGAGATACAGCTCAATAAGAAGGCTCTGGTTCAGCACCCTAATACCACACACGCAGCTACATACATACAGAAAATATTGAGAAACTGAATGAATGTCATAATTCTAAGAGGCTTATGAGACCACATCTTTTAATTTGGACACTAACGTAGTTGAAAAAGAGAGGCAAGACAATGTCATTTAAAGAAAAGATAGAATAAGGTGTAAAAGAGACTTCCAAGGTTATTGTGTCCAATTTCGCAAAAGAAAACTGGTGTTCAAAGTGGCTGAACGACTTGCCCAAGGTCACCTAGCAACTTAATGGCGCATGTTGGGAGCGAATCTAGTTTCTTCTTCAATAAACAAGTATGCCTGACGTGCTGTGACTCTCATCACCTTGATTAACCTAATTCAGACCAAGTTAAAGGCTTCGGGGAATCCTGCATCCTTCCGCTGATGATACAAAGAACTACAAAACTGTGTAGAACATCATGACCTTCCAAAATTTGCAGCTTGTTTTTTTTTTGAAGTATGCTAGTCTTTAACGAACAGGTTAATGGTGGTTTTACATTTTAAATTTCTTATGTCTTTTCATTGGTAAGTATTTAAAGCTCCTAAGGACATTGTGGGTCCCCCGTAGATTGGGCTTTTTAACTTCCCTACACTGGTTAGTAGACGAGATTTCAGAAATTTTATTATCTTAGCACATGTTTGTGGGGAATATGTATGTAATTGATAAGCATTATTATATTTAATTCTTTCTGAAAAATATATAAGCCACTTTGCTTCTTTTAGAAAAGGTTTTTTACATGTTTGCCATCCTTTTGCTTCAGTTTCCTAAATAGCTGTGATTACAGAAGTTCCTCACTTTGTTCAGTTTGATTTATTTTTTCTTTCCTATTTGCTGCTTAATTTTTTTTTTCCTATTAGTTTGGCTAACTTTGAGAATTATTTTTTGCCTCTTCCCCTACCCTTTTCAACTTTTCTTTTTTGAGACAAGCTCTCACTCTGTAGTCCAGACTGGTCCTGAACTCAAGGTGTAGCCTAGGCTGGCTTTGAACTCAAGGCAATTTTCTTTCCTCAGTTCCTGAGTGCTGAGGTTATAGATGTGTGCCACTGCAATGGGCTAATTTTTATGTTGTGCTGGATAATCGAACCCAGGGCTTTGTGATTAGCAGTGTCTGCTGAGGGCCCTGGAGTGGGAACAGAGTACACACATGGTGTATTGACTACCAGTGTCCCAGATAATTGCCTAGGAAGGAGAAGGGGTGATCGGGAGGAGATGTGCCTGCCACTGGCTGGATCTGACCCCTGACTTCTCTGCTACCAGGATGTGTATCTTTTACTATCTCTATTTCTTTTCCTTCCTTCCTTCCTTCCTTCCTTTTTCTTTTTTTCTTTCTTTCTCTCTTTCTCTTTCTCTTTCTTTTTTTTTTTTTTTTTTTTTTTTTTTTTTTTTTTTTTTTTTTTTTTTTTTTTTTTTTTTTTTTTTTTTTTTTTGAGATGAGGTTTCACTCTAGTCCAGCCTGATTCTGAATCCACTATGTGGCCTGGCCTTGCCGTGAATTCATGGCAGTACTCCTGCTTCAACTTCCCAAGTGCTGAGATTGTAGCCGTGTATCATTAGGCTGGGTTAATTTTTATGTGGTTCTGGGGAATCGAACCCAGGGCCTTGTGCATGCTAAGCAAGCACTCTAACTACTGAGCTGCCATGTGTTCCCAGCCCTAATGTTTGATTATGAATAGGCAAAGATCTAGTTTTCCATATAAGTTTATTGCTGGCATACTTTTTATGGTAGTAAAATACACATAACAAAATTTATCATCTCATTTATTTTGAATTATTCAACTCAGTGGTATTAAATATATTCACTGTGCTGCATGACTGTCATTAATCATTTCCAGAACTTTTGCATCATCTCAAATAGGTCTAGTCTCCTTAAGCAGTAACTTCCCATTCCTTCTCATCCTAGTCACTAGTAACCTATATTCATATTCTTGTCTGTATTATTTGGACTATTCTACGTACTACATATGGAGCCAGATAATATTTGACCTTTTGTATTTGGCTTACTTCACCGAGTATAATATTGTAGCATGTTTCAGACTTCCATTCCTCGGTAAGGGTGAATAACATTCAAATATATGTGTACATTACACTTTGCTGTTTTTCCCTGCTTCTGTTGATGGACATTTGAATTGTTGCTACCTTGTAGCCGTTGTGAACAATGCCCCTATGAACACTGGGATGCAAAGTATGTATTTGTCTCCCGTTCTCAATCCTTTGGATAAATATTTACCTAGTGTGGAAAAGCTGGCTCATTTGGTCATTCTACTACTAACTTTTGAGTTGTCCCAAATTTTGCAGTCTTACTAGCAAGACACAAGAGTTCCAGTTTACAGACTTTCTCATTTACATGCCTCAATTAGTTCTTAATTTTTATAATAGCCATTGTAATGGGTGTGGTTCTGACTGGCAGTCTGCTAATGCCTAGTATGATGGTTATGCTTGAATGTGTCAACTTGTCCTTTGGGAGCAGCCCAGTATCGAAAGAGTATAAGTCTGGGTAGGTTTGGGTGATTATGAAGTTATGAATTTGGCTACTTCATAAGATCTCCAGCCCCTTTACCTTTGGTACTGTTCCCTTGTTGTGCTTTCCACCCACCATAAGCAACTTAAGCATCTTTGCTTTACTATATCCTTCAGTTAGAATGCTTCTGACTTAGAGCCAGTCAAACATGGGACTGAACCCCCTGAAACTATGAGCCAAGTGAAATCTCTTAAGTTGTGAGTGTCAGGCATTGTGTTTCAGCAATGGGAAAGCTAGTACAGAAAATTGGCGCCAACAGTGGGGTCAATGATGTGACTGTACTAGATCCTGTGGCTGATAAATCTTTGGTACTGGGTTTTGGGAGAAATTTGAAAGTTTGGAGGTGTAAACAGGAGTCACAGGAACTCTTTATGTGTTCTTTATGTCGGGTACAGAACTTGCAAACATTTTCTCTCATTCTAGGGGTTATTTTTTCATTCCTTTGATAGTGTCATTTTGTGGAGATAAATCCCCTCTCACACTGTAGTAGCGAGGAGGTTCCCAGGTTCACGGACTATGATACTGTTAAGAATAGCAGACAGAATCTGAAAATAAATCAAGCAGGAGTTTATTTAATCAAACAAAAGAGAAAAAAAGTTCTTGGCTGAGAAGCCAAGATGAAACCCAAGCCTGTCTCCCTTAGAGAAAGAAGAAAAATAAACAAAATCTGGTAGAGAACCCTGGAGGCTTGGGTGGGTATCCCTGATTGTTGGGGTGAGGGGTCCCTATGTAAATTCAGAACAAAGGGAGGTGGGACTGTGGCAATAAGATACTGTCAGTGATTGACTGGAACTGTGAAGTGCTTCTCAGTGATTAGTTCCCTCAAGTTCCCTCATAACTGGAAAAAGCTGAAAATTCCTCCGGATGTCAGGACTTCCTCAAGGTAGAGGGAGTGTAGCTATTTCAGTAACTCTAGTACAATGAAACATTTGGTCTGGGAAAAGTGCAAACCACCCTCTACTGAGGAACAACCTTGGGTGGGGGGAATTCACCATATACCCTGTTTTGCAGTTTTTCTTCCATAAACTCCTGCCTATCGTTTTGATATATGAAAGCTTTTAATTTTGATGAAGCTCCATTTATTTTTTCTCCTGTTGCTTGTACCAGGCCGTGACTCTAAGAATTACCACGTGTTAGAAGTCCATGGAAGGTAATTCTTCCTCTACTCTTCCCCACCATGGATGGATGTGCTCCGTTCTGCTCTCTGTGGGGTTAACATCTTAACCTGTCTGTCTCTTCTAAGGAGTCTGCTTAAAACCTAACAGAAAACAGACATGTCATCCTCAGGTCAGGGACCCAATGACCATATGAAATTGATCTTGGCTCACATACTTCGGTACTGACAAGAACCAAGCAGGAAATACCCAGGTGTGGATTGTGGAATGTAAGACTGGCCTGAAGGGGCGGCATTAGCGCAGTGGCTCATTGGCCAGTCTTGGGGTCAGATTGCCTACATATTACCAGTGGCTCTGCGATTTATTGGCTACGTGATCTTGGTCAGGCAAATTACTCAATCCTGTCTGCCTCAGTTTTCTCACAGATAATGAGAAGAGAGGGTTGTTAATGCCTTTTGTGAGTTAATACACATAAAGTGCTTGAAATAGTGCTCGGCATATTTTAAGCACTCAGCAAATGTTCTCTAAAGGATTAATGGATTCAAATATGCAAAGCACTTAGAATAGTACCTGCTGCAGCCAGTATTTTTCTCAGCTCATGACATTCAAATGCAAAGTTCTGAACGAGTTTGAGTGCAGACCAAACAACATATTTCGATGGGCCCAATTCAGTTCCAGAGCTGCCAGCTTGTGACAATGCCTGATCTGAAACCAGATATCGCTGTCAGACCTCCTGGGCAGAACTGGTTTCTAGTTGTGCTGCTTCTTCCTCTTGCCTTCTCCCCACATCGTCAGCTGAAAACTCTCAGGAACCAAGATTCGGGGAAGCTATTTAGCTTTTTTCTACCTGCTGTTTTCACGAGTGTCATTTCTTTCCCTATTCTGTGTCTTAATAGAATAGTCAGGATTTACTTTTATAAATTTAATCACTTATGGCTTGAATCGAGAATGTTCTCCGAAAGCTGTGTGTCTGGAAGGGGTTTCAATCATGGGGGTTGTTCCACTGATATCCAGTGCTGCTAAGAGGTGGGGTCTGGTCATCAGGGTGTGACCTGGAAGGGAGGGATCACCTAGGCATGACCTGGAAGGATATAACTCCTTTGCTAGCTCTGCCCTTCACTCTCCCGGCTTCCTGTCTTGCCATGCTTTGACAAGCTTCTCTCTGGTCAGGTCCTGCACCAGGCCCTCTACCAGCATGCTGGCCATCTCCAAATGCACTGAGACCCCCTGATATTGTGAGCTAAAGGAAATCTTTCCTCCCTTAAGTTGTGAGTGTTAGTATTATGTCCCAGTCGTGAGAAAATGACCAAGACACTTAATGGAAGAACATACTGTTTGTCATTGATCAGATTCATTGGAGAGATTTTTTGGTATGTTTTTATCATTCATTCATTCATTCGTTCATTCACTCTCTAATCACACATACATTAGGATAGACACTGGGAATACAAAGATGAAGAAAGATGAAGAAATGATTCCTATTGACAAGAAGCAAAGCATCTAGTGCTGTATACATATCTTCTCCATCTACATTCAAGGAAACATCTGCAGATGGATAAATTCATAGCCAACAGCTATTGAGCAGTGTCAGTTGCAAAGGAAGGAGACACAACTCAAACTGGTAGTACTGGATTTGGAGGTTAAAACAATGACATAGAGATCATAGAGGTTCTTTTGCTCTGTATTTCACAACCCTGCTTGCTTTCTCTTTGTGTTGCTCTCAGACACGTGCTGTCCAAGTGGGGGGAAGATGGACTCCACCATCAACGGATGCTCCCGGTCCTTAGAGCTTGTGACCCCAGAGCCCTTGTGTCTGTACTTCACTATTGTGGGGAGACTGGATGTGTTCTGTGTTGGACGCTGAGTATCTCCTTGCACCCGTTCTTTCATTAGGTGCGTGACTGGCCTGAGTCACATTTCCACAAACTCACATGAAGAATAGATTTATGCACACAGTTGTACGGATACCTGCTGCATTTCCATTAATGATTAGAAATACACACTTTAAAAAGTTGAGATGGAGTGTTTTCTTTTTTAATTTTAATTTTTTCTCCATCTTTGTTGAGATGGGATATTTTCATCAAGTGTCCATGTCAACTTAAAAGTTGATCAGGGGCTGGAGGAATGGCTCAGCAGTAAAAGCGCTTGCCTAGAAAGCACTACATTAAGCGCTAAGTACCCAAGTTTGATTTCCCAGCACCACATAAGCTGAGTGTGGTGGTGCAGGCCTGTAATCCCATAATTCAGGAAGCCGAAGCAGGAGGATTGCCTTGAGACCAAGGCCAGCCTGGGCTCCGTAGTGAATTCAGGACCACCCTGTGCTACAGAGGGAGATCCTGTCTCAAAGCAGAAAGTTATTCAGACGTCCCCAAATTTAGCCACTGGTCTTTCATTCTATAGGACTTTGTGTTAGTAAATTTTCTGTTACTATTACAGATAACCAAAGCAATCAACCTATAAACAGAAAAGGTTTATTTTGGCTTGCAGTTTTGGAGCTCCAAGTCTACAACCCTATTGTTTTTTGGCCCATGGCAGGGCAGTACATCATGACTGGAGTGTGTGTGGGCACAATTTTTCACTCTATTGCAGGGGAGAAAGAAGAAAAAAGAAAGGGACCAGAGTCCCTAGATCCCCTTTGAGAGTATGCCTCCAATAACTTAAAGACTGCTGGTTCCCCCCTCTTAAAGGCGCTGCCACCTCCCAGGAGTGCTACTCTAAAAGTCAAATCTTAAACACCTGGGCCTTTGGAGGACATTAAAGATCTAAATTATAGCAAACTTGTTCTATATAAAATTAACAGTAACTATGAGACTTTGTTTTATATGCTATCCAGGTGACATCCAAGCAAGTGATGGTAGCCTGACTTTTGGGGTGAGGTCAGCATGGGGTTGGATCTCTGGACTGGCTCTCTCATGCCACTGGGCTCACTCATTCACAGTGAGTCCACTGTGGAATAACAATGATCATATGTTGGGCACAGTCTGTCGGGGAGAGCAGGTAGTATCATGAGCTTTGTCTTTGTATTGTCCATTGTGATATAAAATGTGTGATGCTCAGATTCTTGTGAAGAATTGCAATTGTGATTTGTTTCCCGTTTTATGTTGCTTTTTCATGTAGTATCATATTTCACATCCAGTCATGTTTGAGACAGTTAAAAAATGAAAATAGTTTCAGAGTTTTTATTCTGACTATAAAAATGAAAAATGCTCATTGTAAAGTATTCAAGAAATATGCAGAACTATAAAGAAGAAAGAAAAATTGCTAAAAGTTCTGTCACTCAGAGATAAACACTGTTAACATCTTGATGAATATCCTCTCCATTTTGCTCTGTGCATGCATATTGTGAGCTACCTAAAAAAACCAGGCTGTGTTTCCTCCGGTGCCTTTGAGGTCCTTTGAAATACTCAGATAACATATTGAGTAGTTTCCATATTGACTTATATAGTCTATGAAAAAAAATATGTGCCTGTATATTTAGTCATCTGTATATTTTCCTTCGTATAAGCCTTGGCTGGATTTATTTATCAGTCTGCCTTTTAAAATTTTCAATCCCTGCTTTTCTTCTACATGAAGTCTTTCTTCAATTCCTTAGGCTGCTATTGTTCATTTTCTAATTTCTTGGTTGAATCTTAGTCTTACATTGGTGTGACCTACACTGTCTCTTATTTTCTGACCTTCCTTTCTGACCAGAAGCAGCTCAGAAGTTCACACTAAATAAACCTCTTTCTGTTTTGTTAACTTTTAACTCGGAGAGCAGAAACAACGGAGGAGGCTGAGGACCTTCTCACACGGCAGACTGTAACAGATGGCATTGTCATTTATTTTTGTTTTGGAAGCTAGAAGCAAACAACCATAGCATCTGGGATGGGATCGGTTAAACTTAAGAACAGGAATAAAAGACACTGGGCTTTTCTGGTACATGAAGATGTAGCAGTCCACTCCAAATGTCGCCACTGAAGAAAATGTTACCTTCTGCATAAACCCAGCATTTTGCTTGGCATTTTGTGTGGGTTTTGGGGCTTGACATTCTTAACAGATTTCTGACTTATTAAAACAGGAAGTTTCTGGAAATCATATTTCCCTGCTGATTTATTTAGTGTGGCTAGTCTATTAAAATCGTAGGTCCCACAACCTCCAGCGTAAAATCTGCCCTTCTAAGAGGACAAAAGGCTCAGACTTTAGTTAAGATTCTGAGCTCAGCCACTCATTTGCTGTGGCCTTGGTCGAGTCCCTAACCTCCCCGAGCCTTACTCCCTTCTCCCCTAATAAGAATAAAATGATCAAGTTGCCTAGTGCATGCACACAGGGGCAAGTTGCAAAATATTAGGTGTAGTCATTGACAGATAAGAAGAAGCATAGATTAAAATGTTGAAAAAAGCCCCAGAGATTTTTTGTACTTTCAGTTGATAGGAGCAGGAGAGACAGGGGTGAGGAGAGGTGCGTGGGTGATAAGGACTGTAGCTGTTTCCCTGCTAATGGAGTCCAGGTCCAGCTATTTGCTAACGTGTATGCTAGTTTTCTTTTTTATTATTTAATTTATTGACACAGGCTCTTACTGTGTAATGCAGTCTGTACCCAAACTCACTGTGGAGCCCAGAATGGCCTCAAACTTAAAGAAATCCTGTCTCAGCCTCCTGAGTGCTGAGATTACAGGCATGCACCATAACAGCCGGCTTACATGGTGCTGGGGAATTGAACCCACAACTTTGCTTTTGCTCAGCAAGCGCTTTAATCACTGAGCTACACCCCAGTTTTCAGTATTTTAGTAGCTGTCTTTTCAACACAGAGAGAGCACATAGCACAGGGTATGGCACATCATGAACACAGTAGTTACAAACTATTTTTTCCATTATTATCTTAGAAGTAGAGCAGTAGCTGTGAGCATTCTCACCCACATGCTTTTGCTGTCATTGTTACCCTGTCTGAAGCGTGGTCATGGCTAAAAAGAGAAATGTGGGTGGCACAGTTCCTTCTTGTCAGTGGCACCAGATTCTCTGCGCTCTTCTGTTTCTATCATGGTGTTCCTTAGCCAGATCTGAGTTCTCTTGAGGATCACGGCCCTTACTGAGAGGTACCATGACCATTGTATTAGTTTGGGTTCTTTCTAAGACAGAATTTACAGATTTTATCACAAAAGGATCTATTAGGAAGGCTTACATATCCAAGGATAGAGGTGATCCAAGATGGCTGCTCAGCCCTGAAGTAGATCTCCCATATGGGACTGCAGGACAGCCAGTGAGATGAGAGTCTGCTGCTCAGGTGGAGACCCAAGCCTGAAGATGGGTGACTGAAGAGCAGTGATGGGCAGACAGGCACAAGTCAAGACTGGAGAGAATCTGTGCTGAAGATCTATGGTATGTAGGAAGTCGGTGTCTCTAGACAATTGCAAAGGCAGGAGCTTTCCCAGAGGAAGAAGCTGTAGCAATCTTCCCTCTTCCTTCTTTTTATACCCTTGGAGTTCCAGTTGATCCTCCCACATCTGGTTGGGTGCTCTTCTCTCATTGGCCAACCCACAAATCACTCACACTCAAATCCAGGCCAGTTCTTGATTCCCAATCTAGGTGTGGTTCACAAGCCCTAATCCACATGTGGTTCCTAATTTCTTCAAGTTGACATATCCCTTCAAGGTTCACAACCATCAACCACAAACCTGGTTTAACACTTCTGTTGTGCTGGGCACTATGCTCATTTGTAGAGGCTGACCCTTTGCCTCAGAGCATTACAACACGGCTTTAGTGATTTTCCTCAGTTCCAAATCCGTCGTTATCTCGCCCGTGAAATCTGATTCCCCTCCTGAATTGCCAACTTCATCTCCTAGCTCTGTTTTTCACCCTGCACGAGTTAGCTTTTAGACCAATTATCAACAAAGTCCTCCTTCCTGTCAGAAACTCTTGAGGCTGGCTCTTACAATCCACATTTCTATCAGGATTCTGGTATTCTGACCTCTTCCAGAATCTCGCATCAAGCTCAGCTTACAGCATTCTAAGGCTTTTCCAGCTGGAATCCTCAAACCTCCCCAAACTCCTCCCACAAACCAGTTCCTAAACTACATTGCTGAGTGAAGTCACAGCAGTGACTCCACTTCTCTGATACCAATTTCTGTCTTTGTTACTCTCTTATTTCTGCAACAGAATAACGGACATCCACAACATAAGAGAGGACAGATTTGTTTTTAGCTCACAGTTGCGGAGGGTCTTAGTCCATTCATGGATGGCTACCAGTAGCATGGAGGAGACATAGCTGGAGGAAAGCTCACATCATAACAGACAGGAAGTCAAATGAGGAAGGAAGGATGGAGCTACCATAAACCTTCCCAGGTCCCTGCCCCAGGAATCTGCCTCATTCTGGTGAAGCCCCTTTCTGGGGTAAGCCGTAGTGATCAGCTCCATGCTCCTTCCAGGTAAGCCCCAGTGTTCCACCCTTTATGACCAGGCCCCCATGTCTGAACAGCACATGGTTCCACAGGTACTCCACAACATCCGAATACATGGGGCTTTTGGGACTCATCCCAGATCCAAACCATAACAGTGAATAGTCTGGTTGTTTTTAGCCAAATTTGTAGAGAGAATTAGAGGCAAGAGGCAGAGCAGAAAAATTAGAAAAACTTAAGTTTTGTCCCAGAAGAACCCATATTTATAGATGGGGCCAAAGGAAATGTGATTGTCAAAGAGATTAACACCATTAAAAAGTAACCAAGTAATTTGAATGAGGACAGGAATAAAAATACTTGAGGGCATCTTGGAAATCAGCAAAACCCCATCCATCTCAGGTCCAAAGTTTTAAAAGTATAAAAATTTTGTTGGAAAAGAGATTACTTGAGCTCTCTGCTTCAGAAGAGCTACCTAGGGATTTGGTTCCCTGAAAATCTTTTTATCATGTTCAGCCATTCAAGCAGACAGGGACCAATTGCTGTCATGGTCCAAGGAGTCTGGTGACTGAGCTAGCGGCAGCCCTCTGTGTCATCCACATTATACAGGTTTTATAGGCATAGAGAGTACAAGAGCTGTAGAGTCATGTAGGATTTCACCTAGATTTTAAAGGAAGGTCTGGAAGTGGGAGGCCAGGCATTGTACCCTGAGAGGTGGATATGTGAAGTTGTGAAAACAAAACAAAATGTGTAATGGAGACCCTAGGATGTCAGGAATGCAGAATGTCTGCCAAGGAAAGCTGAAAGCAACGAGTGGAGCCAGCCAAAGAGACAGGCCATGTTGGCTGTGACCAGCAAGGCCTTAAGTGTGGGGCTGCTTCAGCCCTTGGAATTCACATCTCTCCATCATGGTGTACTGGATAGTGGACATACAGCTTCAGTATTTAATGTTTGCTCTGATAGATTTTGGTCTTTTTATCCACATTTTCCCTTCTACCTTTGTATTCCTCTTTTTTTGCAATGAGAATGTTCACCTGGAACCATTATACTCTAGACCTGCTTTTTAAATTTTACAGGTATTCACAGCTCAGAGTTTACCTTGAACCTCAGAAGAGGCTTTTATGTGGGCTTTAACGCAATGATTTAACTGTTGAGACCTTTTCGGAAGGGATTGTTGCTCTCTTGCTTGTGTGCAGTATAGTTGCATTATGTTATATGTAATTGTGACTTTTTGGTTGTCTTTATTTGGACACTGAGTGTGGAAATGTGTTTGAGTGTCAAGTTGACAAGGGGTGGAGTGTGCTGGTTTAAGTTAAATTTCAGCTTACCTGGCTTGACCTAGATGCTTAGTAAAGCACACTTCTGCATATGTTTGTGTGCCCTTGCCCTGTCTCTCTGTTGCTGTTCCTGCCCTGCTTCTCTGCTGTGATACACTAAGCAACTTTGCTTCACCATGCCATTGAATCCAGGTGACCATTGATTGAATCGTCTGAAACTGTGAAACAAATTAAACTTCTCGTTCTTTAAGTTCCAGATATTGGGTGTTTTTTGATACAAAGGGAAATCTAATACAATAACTTATTACTTTGTGATATTCTTTCTTCCTCTCCATCCTCCTCCCTTTACCCTTCCTTCTCCTCCTTCTTGGAGGTGGGATCACATCCCGGGTCCACATGCTCCATCTTGTAATGTTCTATGTAATTTTCATAATTGTAGCAAATGAGGAAGGTCCATATCCTCCATTCAGTTATCCATAGTAGATATTCAGCAAATGTTTTGTGGATTGCAGTGATTAGGAAGCTACAACTAGCTCTGATTAAAGGAACCATGTGTGCAGTGTAAAAAGGGAGACTTTTAAATTGATACACAGAATCAATAGATTAAGAAGATATGGAAACCAAGGAGAATAGTTTGGCAAAATATTTTATTCCGGGACAAAAATAATGGCAAAGACAATGCAGAAGATGGAATCCACCTGATAGGTATTGAAGATATTGTAAAGAGAGAACCAGCATGATTATAGGGCAGGTTGGGTCCAAGCTATGGCAGAACGAGCCAGAAATAAGTCCTGTGGTCTTTAGTCTCTACAACATTGAAATAATGGTTTTATCTCAAGAGACAGTGCCTACAAAGAAAGCTTTGTTTTGTACATAAATTTGAGAAAACTTATGGATCAATAAGAGCTAAAGATAAAGAATTAAGAGTTTCAAGGTGAAGGGCATTAAAGAGAAAAAAATAATAGGATTATTTGAAAAGAAAAGCATAAGTCCTGGAACTCAACTAAGGATCTACTAAAAACTTGTCTCTGAGGAAAGAGAAGGCTGGGAATGATACAGGGCGAGGTTGGATCTGGTTATCTGGGTTATCTGGTTATCTGGTTATCTGGGTCCATGTGTCATGGACCCTAAAGGACAGAGTTTGAGGACTGAGTAGACAGACTTTGCTAGTCTTTATGGAGAATAAAAATATCAGATGAAGTACATAGAACAGGGTCTGGGTTGGATGAAGCTAAACCCTGCTGTGGTGGGATGTGCTTTAGAAGGGTGGAGGCCAACCTATAAGAAAATTAGAGTTATGAAGTACTTGCAGATGAAAGCGATTTAAGCCAGTATCTTAGCTAGTAGCAGGTGTCTGTTAGTGGGGGCTTCTGGTTTAAAATGAAAGAGGAGACTGGCACAGTGGTGCAGGTCTGTAATCTCAGCACTCCAGAAGGCTGAAGCAGGAGGATCGGTAGTTTGAGCCCAGCCTGAAGCAGTTTCATGTTATACTTTGTCTGAAAATCAAAAATAAAAAAGAGCTGGGAATGTAGCTCAGTGTGAAGGCCCTGGGCTTGATCCCTAGTACAAAACAAAGGGAAAAGGCTAAGATTAGCCATGTAATTATCTTTTGAATCTCGGATGTAATGCATTTGACTGCTTCTTGACTTTGACTTCATAGTGCAGGGCAGACATTATTGAGGTGAAATGCTGTTGTCATTAGAACCTGGTCTCTGTTCCTGTCTTGAGTTGGGGCTCATTTTAGTTTCATGAAAGTAGGCTTGTTCAATCTCCTAATCTGTAAGAAAGGGCTTAATGATGTCAAATTCTCATGAAGACTGAATATGACCATCTATGTTGTTTACTATGGAGCCTTAAGATACTCAATAATCCCGAGGTCATTAAGAAAGTACTCAGTAATTTCAAGATCATCATTATAGTTAAAAAAGAATCAATGCCACAGATGTGCTGGTGATTATATGGCTCAGAAACCCCTCAAAGCACCATTATTCACTTGTTTTTTGGGCTCCTCCTTTAAATTGGTGCATATAGCGAACAAAAATACTAGACACCTCATTAAATCAGAATTTTAAATAACAAATGAATACATTGAAGTATAAGTATTTCTAAATATTATGTAACTCAGACTTAAATGTTATTCATAACCTGAAATTTATATTTGGTTGGGCATTCTGTGTTGCACCTGTCAACTCTATTAGCCTAGTGACCATGTCACCTTAGGCAAGTTACTGAATGTTTTCTGTGTCTCAGTGTTCTCACCTGCTAAATGGGGGCTTAAATGGATTTTTATAAGCACTTTGAACAATGATGGACTCATAGTAAGAACTCAGTGTGTTATCGTAATCGTTTGCCATTCAGAAGGGATTTTGCTTTGTTATTGCCAAGTTCTGGTGAGATCTGGAATTGTGATACTGAGTATTCAAGAGTAATTTTCAAAATTGCATTTTGAGTGCTGTTGCATTAAATATTCCATTTGGCATTGTCCTTAAAAATGCAACCTCACTCTAAAATGAAAAGAGACTCCCTGTTCATAATATCTCCCTTTGGCTTTAATGATTTTTATTCTCCCATAAATTCTTATGACAGGATTGAGGACCATCGATTCTCACTCTATTTCAGCAGTTTGGCCCTCTGGAATAGTGCTGGGATGGAACTGAGACACATGAAATGATGCAGTTTCATCCTTTTGCACAGTTGTGAAAGTCTTGTCTGAAGAGTTTTTTAGAAGTTTTAGATCAGTTCAAAACGGTTTCTCAATTATAAGCCTTTGGCACTGACAATGTTTGGAATATGGGACTCTGACTCTGAGGAGTCATTGCAGCTCCAAATGGGAGTTGTTTACGTACTAATTTTTGCCAAACATTGCATTTTAAATATGCCAGAGTTTAGTATTCACTGTCACTACCTGAGTCCTAGGTCAGAGAAAAGTAGTTTCACTAAAATTGTTTCTCCTTTACCTGAAGTGTCTTAATCTGTTTGGGCTGCTATAATGCCATACCATGGACTGGGAAATGTATAATTAACAGAAATTTGTTGGTTCACATTTTTGGGGACTGGGAAGTTCAAGATTCAGTTTGATAGGCCTTTTTATTGTGTCGTCTGATGGTGGGGGATGGGAGGAAGAGACAGAGAGGGGAGAGAGAGCGAGACAGAGACAGAGACAGAGAGACAGAGACAGAAAGACAGAGAATGAACAGAAGCACAAAAGGGGACCGATTTCACCTTTTAACAATGAACCTACTCCCTAGATAAAGAATTTACACCCAGGATAACAGCACTAATATATTCATAATAACTTTTCCAAGGTCCTATCCTTTAACACTGGCCATCAAATTTCAATATGAGTTTTGGAGCAGAAAAACGTTCAAGGCATAGCAGATGTGTTTCTCCAACACTACGTCATCAAATCTCCACTGGTCAAAGTTCCACTGATATTTTAGATTCTCATAAGTTCCCCGAGGCCATCTCAGAGTCCAGAGTTCATTTTTATGAGAGCACTCGTCACAGCTGTCTTTGAGCAGACCTTTGTACCGTTCCTTTGGAGGAGGGCCAGTGACCAACAGTGATTTATCTTTGAATTGTCCATCATGCCTTGCAGCTGACAGACTGCTCAATAAATGCTTGTGGTGCTGAGTCGAAAACCTCTGAGCGCCTGGTAGATCTTTGGTGTCACTACAAGCCATGTGACGTTTTCACAAACATTCACCTTTGCGAACCAATCTGGAAAAGTTGCTTTACCTGCATTACATGAAATTCAAATATGGAAACAAAGATTCGATGATCTTTGTATTCAGGTTTCACAGGTAAAACACGTAGAAGTATGAGAAATTCACAGTGGACATAGGAAATACGTAGTTTGGTGGAAATTATTTAGACAGTAGAGAGGGGATTCTCCCCACAGCTCGGAGGAGAAGGATGTTACCTGTGGTACAGACAGGGGCTGGGCCGACAGCTCCAAGCCAGTATTAAAAGACTGGACCTTTCATCTATGTGAGTTGTTTATTTCTTCATTTTGCACCCCCCCTCCCCCGCCCCTTTTATTTTTCCTCCTCCATGTTCTCCTCTCTTCTGGCATCAGGCTGCTGACCTTTTTCGAGTCTCTCCCTTGCTTGCCTGCCCCGCTGGCTGTCTTCCAGGTGGGTTTGGCCCACAGAGGTTGGGGTGTTCTTTTCCTGTTTTTACACTGCGTTCTTGGTAGGGGTGGAGGCCCTTTCACAGCGACCTCTACTGAGTGTTTTCCCTTTAGCTGGCTTTACTATGCCAGGTCAGGTGGGTAGTAATGGTTTCTCAGTATTCTCGTTTAGTCTGGGAATGCCTTGTTTCTTAAACCCTGACCTCAACTCTACACTTTTTCTTCGTTAGTCTCTTTTTATTTGGAACATCTGGTGTACATGCCTTTTTTTGCCAAGACGTTAACGTCCTGCCATCCAAAGCAAAGGTTTAAAGTCGGATTTCAAGCAAAGACTTACCTCTCTCTGCTCCGTAAGCCTTCTTCAGATATTAATGTCGCTAAATTGGGCATAGGGGTTGGTGGCAGAGGTGATAGGAAGAAAATTCTGATTCTGCCCTTAGGCATAATCAAGTGTTGTGTTTGATCTTCAAGTTCTGGTCAGAAAATGGCTCTGTGACATATTAGAAATTAGTTTAACATAGATATTGATATAATCGGTAAGAGAACAGTTCTGATAGGTAAGGGAAAGCTCCCCAGTGGGGAGATTTTCAGCACCATGTTCTCCTTTCTGTTTGCTTTGAAATATTCTGTCTGACCACTTATGTTTTTGTGTGCATGTGCTACATATCATCAAGGTTAATATTATAGAAACACTGTACCATTCTCTGCAAATGTCATGAGATTGGGAATGACTTTGAAAGTCTCTTGTGACCTTGCTGATTATCTTGTGACAGTTTAAAATAAAACTCAAGATTAAAAATTAATCTTAAAGATACTGTACATTTTTCTTTAACAAAATAGAAAACTGCTCTTTTTTTGTGAAGAGAAGTGACGATCAGGTATACACGTGCGTGTTTTGTTCAGGAGATCTAATAAATTAAACATACTCATTTTTTCCCTCACTGAGTTACAAGTTATTGTCAATAACAAGACAGTAAGTAGCTGCTTTGCAAAAAAATCCACAAACAAGCAAGCAATCAGAAAACTAGGTACATTGGAGGTTAAGGTCCTCTGGATCAACACAAACTGAACATTTTGAGTTATTAGAAAATGTGTTTATCGACATGTAGGTTTGTGGCCAAAATTAAGGTGATGATAGTTTTCTATTAAAATTCTAGTATGTAAACACTTAAACTTGGAAACACGATTTTTTAACTCTTTAGCAAATGTTTTTTAGACAACATTCTAATCTTTCAGATAAAGATTTCAGAAAATGTTAAGCTTATTTGTTAAAAATACATTTAGTATCATTTTCCAGTGAGTTTAGAGATAATTAACAATATGTATGTTAAAAATACAAATTTTACTATTTTCCAATTAGTTTAGAGATGCATTAAGAAAATAAAAATTGCTAGAAAAATGTTAAAGAGTTATTTTTCATATTGGATATAGGGAACTAAAACCCAAGTATAATTCAGTAGGTTTATCTAATGATGTTCTCCTTCCATCTGGCTCTACAAATTTTTGTGAGTTTTTCCCCAGTTATATGGGATATTAAAACCAAATGCTGAAATGAACTAAACTTGTAACCAGAATATCCACTTCACTGTCACTAGATTTTTTTTTACCAAGAGCTTCATGAATGAGACAGAAGCAATCTTACTATTTACATTAAATAGTACAAAATATTATACATTTTATTGTTTAATTCAGTGAGAAATTATTTGTTTTAGTAATTACTAATTTAAAACAGCTTGCTAATAAAAGATTTTGCAACTACTGAAAGAAGCTTTGTGTGAAGTATATTACTTATGAAACCTTTTCATTATTTCGGCTTTTTTTTTCAGTATTGGTACTTCCTGTAATAGAGTAGGATAGGGATCCCTGTATAGTTTTAAATAGGTTGTGACAAGTTTTTAGTGACTTGCATAACTGGTTTGGTGAAAAGTGACAGTTTGGGACCTGAAGACCACATATTAGAGAGATCTGCAAGTGCCCAGGAGCACAGAGGAGAAAAAGATTAATTCCTGCAGGAGAGAAAGAGTCTGCGCAGAGGCAGCCACGTCTGAACTTGTTTTCAAAGAGCAGGATCAGAGATGAAGTAAGGGTTCATTATGGGCAAAGCCACAGAGACCAGCCTCACTGAAGCACAGGTTTTTTTTTTTTTTTTTTTTTTTTTTTTCCTTTTGTAAAATGATATTACTAACATCTGTATTGAAGGCAGGTGGAAACATTGGGGGGGGGGATGAGAAATAGGATATAAAAATATGGGAGTACTGCCACCTCAGAGGTGCTTAGAAATGATAGTGGTAGTAATGTTTGTGATAGGGTTGTTCTTTGTCCCATGAGGCCTGACAGGTTTGAGACCCCTTGAAAGGTCAATTGCCTGTGATTGTTGGACAAAGGTCCTCTAGACTTTGCCAGAGAACTCACTCTCTGATGAAGTGTCTTAAGGGCACTGATAATCTGTGTCTTGAGCATGGTGACCACAGCACGCCCTATCTCTCTGCTTTGAATCTTGGCCTTTAGAGGATCTTCCCTAACACATGGTGTCTCTCCAGCTAGCTTTCTTTAATGACTCACCCCTTTCAGCCACTTCTTGTGTTTTCGAAGAGGGGACCAGCCTAGTAGCCATTATGTAACCAGGACTCCAAACCACCAACAATCACAGATGACTGGGTTGACTTATTCACCTGTCTTTAGGCCTTCACATTCATCCAAACATAGAGAAGAAAGCCTAGAGCACTGTCACAGCATATCCGGGTTGTGATGTGGCAGACGTCCTGTCAACTTTGTATAAGAGAAAGCCCTGAATTTACACTGTAAGGAGCTTACATTGTAAGCCCAGTCATCTCGTGTTCAGCAGTGGAAAAAAAATAGAGGTAGATGTGGTTAAGGAGACATGTCTGTTCCAAAACCCAGCTCACCCACTTCTTAGGATAGAGCCCTTTGCTCTAAATTGCAATCCCTCTTGCCTAGAGCATGGCACCAACAGTAAAACACAAACCCCTTCTCTGTCCTACACAGGGCAGCCTAGTGCTGGTCCAAGAGGTAAATCCACTGGTGGGGGAAGAAGAAGAACTTTATAAACGTCCAGGAAGCTTGACATTGTGGTGACAGCCCTCACCTCCTCTCTGTTGTCCTTGGAAGTGGAACAGAATCCAGGCTGAGATCATGAACTGGACGTGGAACTCAGGATTTGTGTCATACAGTCTACATATTTCCAGTTCAGTGCCAGTTATTCATTCCTCTCATCCAAACCAAACCAAAAAATAAAACCACAGACAGGGAGTAGTGTGAAAATATCCTTGACAGAGAAGTGAAAAAGCTATGACCATCTTGCAGAAAAATTCACTTCCTGATCAGAGCCCCAGCTGCACTGTGTGTTTCTTGGGCGGAAGGGCCTGCCTGGGGTGATGGGAATTGAATACAAAGGGACTAGCTGTGGCATGAGGTTTTCTTTCTTCTCTATTGAAAAGATAAAGTTCATTAACCGGGAAGCACAGCTACAGCCTCTACTCAGGCCCTCTTTCCAACAACCTGAGTGCCTGTGCTCAGGGAGGGAAAGTCAGAGTTGGAGGCATGCTATGGAAAAAGCTTGTAAGCTCATTTCGATGCTTTTCCCCAAGCTTAGCTACTGTGCCAACGATTCCTTGGTGCTTAAGGTCCTTATGAGCCGTGCTAAGGCTGAAAATGAACCCCAGGCTTTCCTCTGCTTCATGGTAGTTGAGTGACCTTGGGCATATGATTGAAGAATTGAACTGGTGTCTTTGCCTCTTAAAATGGGACACCAAGGTCTTCCTCCCAGGGTGGATGAGGGGACTACCTAGGATAAGGTATGCTGATTGCATAATGCTGGGTACATATCTGAGTGGTCATAATAACTGTAGTAAGAAATATTTCACATAAAGGGGAAGTATAAAGAACAACACAATAAATACCACCATACTCAATTCCAACATGATAAAGATAGCACAAAGCTCTCGTTACTCTATTCTCTGTGCCCGTTTCCTTTCCATAGGCAAACATAATCTAATCTAGTATCAGCACTTACATTTCTGTGGATGTGTTTGTGCTTTTTCTAAAAATGACATGTAGAATATCGTTTGGATATTCTTAAACACAATAACACGCTCTGTGTGTTATTCTGTATCTGCATTTCCTTTGCTTAAAATTCTCTGTGAGGGTCATTCTTGTTGGTCAATATAGCTCTGGCTCATTTCATTTTCATAACTTATTTACTTGTCCTCTTGATGATGGATATGAAGCTGTTTCATTTTTTTTTTAATACTAAAATTAGTGTGACACTCACAGTAGTTTTTGTGGGCTTCGAGTTCTTGTGTAAACCAAAACCTCTGTGATATATTGCCTGTCTGATAGTATCCCTTATAATGACATTTTTTTAGAGCAGTTTAGCTTACAAAGTACTTGTAAGTTCATTATTGCCATTCCCATAGAGGGAAAACAGACTGGTACTGAGATTATCTGGGTCCCAGACCAATACCACCTTAGGCTGTGGCATCATCATTGATAAAAAGCATCTTTATGAAGTAGCCCAAAGCCCACTTACTCTGCCTGCTTATCTTTCAAATAGGCTTTCAGACTCCGCTGCTGAACTTTCCCACACCAACTCTTGCAAAACAAATTCAGTTTCCAATTTTCCATCCTGAGGTAAGGAATAGTTTTGTGCAATAACTCTGGCATTTGCTGCCTGGTCAATGTGGCTTTTTAGTGAGTTTCTTTATAATCAAGATTTCCATGGATATTTTTTTCCTGAAAGTTGAGATTTTTGTCTCCAATGATAAAATTAATATGATTATTACATAACTGTTTGAAAACTGTAAATACAGACAGAAGAAAAAACTCACTTAGAAACAATTGCTGTTAGCATTTTGCCACACATCTTTCCAATTTTTTTTTTTTTTCCAATTTCATTTTGGTAGTAAGGATTGTGCCGTTAATCCAGTTTTGTACTCCTGATTTCCCACTTAACATTATAATACAGGTTTTCCCTCTGGATGTTAAGTGACCAAAATTTACCCAGAAAGGAAGTCTGTGTCTCCAAGGAAACTCATTCTCAGAAAGGAAAAAAAAAAAAAAATGTCTGTTCATTATAAGGTTATGGGAAAAATGCCTCTTTGGTGGTTTAGTCTTGTCCCTGAGTAACTTTTCACTACATGTGCCAGGAAACTTCTGCTTTCTATCCTAGTTTGGTTTCCATAAAGATAATCATTGGAGCTCAGGAATTTGTAAAATGTGCATTCATACGTGTACATAGGTGCATGCATATGTAGCGGTGTGTGTGGTAGATTTTTTCATATGCTCCCACAGAGATGTTAACCTCTTTAGAGAAAGAGCTGTAGTAAGACTGACAAAAAGAATTATGCTACTGTTATTTACTATCAATGTTCTAAAGAGTTGACTTTATTCTACTTTATGCTGTGATCATAATCTCTGGCTTCTCCCAGAAATGGGGTGAAATAGTCACTAATAACAGCTTGGAGTCCAAGTCAATTTGTTGTTGGAGGAGCTAAATTATCCATTCCAGGTGTTCTCCATCAGTGTAACAAGACAACCTGTAACAATCGACTGTTTTGTTTATGATGAAGCTAATTAAATCTAATTAAACAGATTTGAGTTTACAATACGACTAATTACAAGTAATTAAGGTACATTAGGTTTGTTGTATGCATAGAACAACTGGCTTTGAAGCCAGAATTTGGTTTCCTCTGATTCAAGGAACATGTTTGTAATCAAAGCATTGATTAAACCAAGACACGTACCATGGAAATTTTTCTTTAGTAATCCATCACCAATTTAAAAAAAAAGTCATCATGAAGCATTACTTCATATTTTAATTTACAAATTATGTAAATGATAAATTTACCCCAGTGTAAACTACAGAGGAATACATTAGCTGTGAAATTATAGAGTAGATTATTTCTTGGAAATGTTAAAATGTGTTTGAGAGCCATAGTTAGTAATATTGATAATAATAATACTCCCTAATTGATCTGAATTCACCATAGTCTTCTATCTCCAGAGCATGTGGCACCTTCGTTGCCACAGAAAGGGCAAAACCATCTCTTAGTTTTTGTCTTTTGGCAGGCTGGTCCAATGGAGACCCACTTTCTCTGCCACACTCTTCTCACCAGCCCAGCTCTCCTCTGGGTTGTGTCCCTGGAAGGGACGGGGAGGTTCAGCTTTTGCTCGCTATGGCCCCAGAGGGCCTGGCATTGTTTGATGTAAGGGAATTAACCTTGGGAGTTATTCCCTTTGGGTGTCTATCCTTCTGAACACCCTAGTTGGGTGGTGTTGCAAGGGTCAATAAGTCTGGATTACCTAAATGGCGGAAAATATGGAGAAAAGAGAAGGAAATGGGTGAGAAAGATTTGCTTGTAAAATTGAAAGATTTGGCAACATTTGGAGGTGGGATGTGTTAAGCCCATCTTATGTGGCACTGCCGAGCTTACTGATCTCATCTCTTAGCCCACTCAGAGCCTCGTCAGCCAGCTTCTCTCAGTTCTCGAGCAGCTTTGTGTAGTTTTGACTTGACAGCACTCTTAGACTAGCACCGTGAGCATCTGCCTTTCCACCTTGTGCTTCTGTGTCCTCCAGGACCTGCTTGGCACCCAGTGTTCCTCACAGTGCAGTATTAGGGAGCTAAGGCCCTACAGGGAACTCCTGATCCATTGAATTGGAAACCAAGAGACACATGCTTTTTTTCATTTTTCCTTGGGGAATCCTGAGACATTGGATTGCTGGAGCTCTTCGTAGTCTGCAGTGTTGGCTCGCTTGATATTTGCATCCTTGCAGTTTTTCTTCACTCCCTGTTTCATTCTCCTGTCTCTCAGTCGTGACTCCTGGGATCTCACAACCAAACAAGTTCTTGGATGGAGGCAATCATCTTTATTTATGTAGAGATGGGGTCTCACTCTGCAGTCCAGGGTGGTTCTGAACTCAAGCAATCGTCATTAGTTCTGCTTTTGGGACAACCTCTATTGCCTTTGTCCATTTTCTATTGTCATATGGTTTCCCTTAGACCGAGTACAGTAATCTATTGATATCTGCAGGAAATTGGTTCAGGACCCCCTGCTCCCCCTTAGATCCCCAAATCTTTAGATGTTCAAATTCCTTGAAGAAAATGGCATAGTGTTTGCTGATAACGAATCCATATCCTCCTGTCTACTTTAAAGCATTTCTAGATCACTTGTAATTCCCAATGCAGTGTAAACGATCTGTAAATAAGTGTTACATTCTGTTGCTTAGGTGAAAATGACAAGGAAAAAGGACTATAGTTAATAGTCAGTAGTCAGTCAATGCCTTTGTGAGTTTTCAGTGATTATTTTCAATCTGAGTTTGTTTGAATCCATTTGCAGTTTTGAAAACCAACAAGGGAAGGGCTGACTGCAATTTGTCAAAAGTGGTTTGCATTGGCTAGTGGTTCTGAAAGAGCATGGCAGTGGCATCTGCTCAGCTTCTGGTGAGGGCCTCATATTGCTACACGTATGGCAGAGAAGTGGAAGAGGAATTAGGTGCATATGGCAGGAGCATGTGTTCAAGAGCAGGTGAGGTCAGAGTGACCTCCTATGTAACATCCTCTCTTCAGAACAAAGTCAGTCCTCAAGAACTAATTGTGTCTTGAGAGAAAGACATCCATTCCTCTTAACAGCCATACCTCCTGTCAGCACTACAATGAGGAATTAATTTTCAACAAGTGTTTTGGTGGGGAAAAACCATACTGAAACCATAGCAAACATGTCAAGCTTTCCACGTGTGGGAGGCTGCTGGGTTCAGGACCAGGAATGGAAAACCATGAAGGAGAGACAGGCTTATGACCTCATGTGGGTCACACTGAGTTTGAAGTGGAAGATGGAACTATTGGTCACTGAACGCCTGTTTCGCATATCAGTAGATTGTTATTAAGAGTTTTCCTGAGATTAGACCCTGGGTTTTTTAAATTTCTAGTTTTAGCTTCTGACCCATGCACAAATGGTTCACCAGTTGCTTTAATTATTTACCCATTGCTGCATTACAAATTGCTCTACATTGTTCGAAGCATAAAACACCAAACATCTGTGATTTCCCACTACTTTTTGAGGATTAGGAACCAAACAATGGTTTAGTTGAGTGGTCCTGATGTTTACTCCCTAGTCAATGTGGCTTTTTTTTTTAAGATGGTAAATTTGGCAACATTTCTTCTATCTCATTTCTTACTTTTGACTTCTGTCAGCTGTTCCATCCCTTTAAACTTATGAAGTTAATAATATTTCCATTCTGTTTTATACTTATAAGGTATACTTATTCTTCATTCCATGTGTATAGATTGATTCCAGAATTTTAAAGGCATGAAACAACCCTGTGTATATATAAGTATTTACGGTAAGTGCCTACTGCAAGGCCATGGAGTTGAACCAGTGCTAAAGGGACACCAGGAGAACATACCGCAGCTGTTAAGGGCAAATGCATTTTTTTCTTTTTCTTTTCAAAGGCAACAAATTGCTCACAATACATCCCATTTTACTTTGCAGCACATTTGCACAATGACTTTTTTATATAATGTTTTACTTTTCCTGGTATTTCTAACTGCCTTTCTTTTCCAGCTTTATAACAAAGATGTAATGCTTTCATTTTATCTCTCAGGACTTTCTGGTTCTTAATCATACATTAGTGTCATGGAATCCCCCTGCAGCCTAATGGTATTCTTCATAGAATTCTGACTTCCTGTCCTAATTTGGAACAGTTTGTTTTCCATCTTGATGTGCAAGTTTTTCTTCAGTAGTTCTTTTGGGTTAGCTTATTCCACTTGTTTTTTTTTTTTTTTTCACCTTTAAATTCTTTGTATGTTTTGTTATAGTATGTCCTTATACTACATAATGGACATTTTAAAATTGTTTTCATGGGAATTAACTTTCCTAGTTCTTACATGTCTGAACTCACATTTGGTGTGTATTTTGGTTTGGTATAGAATTGTAAGTTCAACATTTTTCTTAGAACTTTAGAAACATTTATTATCTTCTAGTGTCTAGGAATACTGATGAGAATTATGCCTCTAGTTCCATTTTTTAAAATATACCTTTTATTAGTGCATATTAATTTCACAAAAAGTTGGGTTTCAGTGTGGTATTTTACTAGTGGGATTACTGTTCATTTGAAGGTAACCCTTTGAAAGGCCATATAATTCTTATTAAGTCTTTAGCATTTAAATTTTTGGGCAGTTTGAGTGTTTTAACTTTTTTTAAAAGTTAGTATTGTATAACTCTTAGTGGGCTCCTTCTGCCCTGAGACTAGAGCCTCCTCCATCCATTCTATAACTCTTATTACCTCGGTGTGGACCTTATAGATTGTTCCTTCATGTTTTTTAATCTTTGTTCTCAGAATTTTTATTTTGTCTTTTTGCTCTGCATTCTGGGAAATAGCCTTGACTGCTTTAATATGATCAAGTTCATTTTTAACAGAGCTGAGTATTGACCTTGCTGTTTTCTGATTGTTCTCTTTTCACTGAAGTCACTTTTTCTTTCTTTCTGTGTGTATGTGGGTCTCTTTATGTGCATTTTCTAATCCTTCTGTGGATACTTGTAAGTAGGAAAGCAAATGCTGCTTGCTCTGTGCCTTTAGTACTGGTTGTTCTCTTGGTTAAGCCTGGTCTTTCCTATTCTTCTTCTCTGTATTTTGTTTTTTCTCCAGCCCCAGCACTTACATCATGTGCTCTCCTCTGCCTAATCTTTTGCTGTCTGTAGACAGCATTTTTTCAGATCTCTGGCAGGATGGCTTTGCTGAATCCCGCTCTCTGTACTCGGGGGTAAAGGAGTGGCTGAATGCAGAGCATCTAACTTGGACAGACTGGCTCTCCACAAGAACTAGGTCTCCTCCAATATCAGTGGGAACATGTCAATAGAGACTCCTTTTCATAGAGAAATTGGGGATCTATATCTATGATGGTCATAAGATTTAGTTATCATTTTATTGAGAATAACTACTGAGTGTTTGTCTACATACCACAGGCATGGCATTTATTGTTGATCTTTCAAACAACTCCAAAAAGAAGTTTTTATTGTTCAATTTTATAAAAAAGACCTCTCTCAAATGCACCTAATCAGTTACTTCAGATGTAGAATTGGAACCTGTGGTTTGTGGAGGCTCCAAGCCTGCATCTAAAATCCTTCTCTCCATGGCTTGACAAAGATGAATAAACACTGTAGCATTTTTTAAAATCTCAATTCCTAAAAACTGTTTTCTCATTTATGCAGAAAGAGTGTTTTTGAAAGTAACGTTTGGCATCATTCTCCTCCTCCCTCATGCACAATACTATTTTAAGAGACCAAGACCTGTTGTTTATTGAAAGAAAAGCTGGTATAGAGTTTTGAAGGATTTTAAAAAATATGGATCTGTAACTTGGGAGAAACAGGACATGATTTTGTAGAGCACGAAGTTTGAGTGTATCTGAGGGAAAAGGAGCTATCTGTGAATTAAGTTGAAATATTATGGAAGAATTATAGAAGGCAACATTTGCATGATTTGGATAGAAAAGGATCTGTGTCAGGTTCTGCAAGGACTAATCAGATATGCTGTGGGGGTGGGGGGCGCAGAGACAGGGCAAAGGGCTCTAGGACTTACGTAATGCAGGCCTATGAGAGAAAGGAGTGCTTGCTCGTAGACTGGAATTCTTACATTGGACATATATTCTGGCGCTGCATGTGCTAGAAAAAAACAGACAAAGTGGGGTGTGTATGGAAATAAACAGACATATAAGTGACAATACAGATATTTGACAGCATCTGTGGTGCTTTATACCTCACCCCCACGTACGCAGTTTCCTGATGCTCCTCCTTTAGGCCAGTGTGATTGCCCCAGGAGAAGCTTTAACATAAATAATTGGATTTCACTTTTCATTTTATCATACTCTCTCATTAGTTAAACCCATTTCTCTTAAAATCCTCTCATAGACTCCCATTTTCTAAGTATTTTTACTAAAAATGACTTGCACTCCCCCTACTGGCAGACCCAACTATTGTTCCCATTTAGGCGCTGTGGATTTCCAGTCGCCGGAGTCACATGGTGTTTACTAGGTACCACGGAAACTTTATCTGTGTTTTGATACGCATTTGAGGTAGCCAGAAGACGAAAAGATTGTTATTAGTTGGCCCTCAACCTACCAAAAAACCCCCTCTACAGACCATGACTTCTTGGACACGGGCTTGTTTCGTAATTGTATAGACTAACAGTGCTCTGGACAGAAGAACAAACTACAATCTACACCCCACAGAGTTGTGGTTTTTAGGTTTAATTAACCACTTCTGTATTCTTGAATGTAAATGAGTGACCTCTCTTTCTCCTTTGGGATTTGTTATTTAAGTTACATTCAATGCAAATTTTACAATAAATTAAAAAGCAAGTCTGTTCAAATATCTTTGAGGCACATATCTCTTCCAAGTCTTGTCTTCAGATGTTTCCCAATAGATTCGTGTGTACCCTGGGCACAGTCAGGATTGTTGAGGGGGTGGGTAGAGGTTTTATTTATTTTAATCCTTTTTTCTCTCTCATAACCCTTTGAGTAAATAGTGATGAGTGAGTGTTCAAATAAGGACTACTCCCTCCCGCTGCCATTATGAGAAGCTGACTGCTCTTTTTACAGAATTCCCTTCCCTAAAAAAGTACACAGTACCTTCTTAGAATAAACAGGCGACGATCAAATAAACAGCAGAGCCAGGATCCTTTTGTTACTATGTCATTATAAGTGGATGGTTCTCTGTACGTCATGTTTTCTGCAGTGTGTCTACTTTCAGATCAGTAAATGTAAGACTGTGGCTTGCCATTTCTCTCTCTCTCTCTCTCTTTTATTTTGGTCCTTCCTCAGACAATATGATTACCTACTTATATCTTAATTTTCTGTTTAACGAAATGCATTAAATAATGATCACATAAAACTTAATTTTTGCCCCAGAATCCAGGTGAACAAAAACCATATCTTATAGAAGCAAAATAGTGAATTCTTGGCTAAAAGTCACACTTTTTTTCTTGTGACACTGACTGAGACTGGTTCAGCAAAACCAAAAAGTAAATAGCTAAACCCAAATAGGAATTTGCCAATAAGGATTTTTTTCCATAGGCTCAAAATCAAAATAAAAGAAAATGGCCAGAAATTTAAGTTCTGTGTTGCTTTTCTGCTTAGCAAGACAAGGTGTGCTGCTGACAAACACTCAGAAACCTGGGCCCAAAGAAAACTCCAGCAGGTAGAAGGAGCTCCACCTGAGCCTGAAGTACAGTCTTGCCTGAGATAAAAATCATTAGCATACAGCAGGCTCCCTTCTGTTTTCACAGAAGCTGATGGTTATCAAAAGAATTTTGGGACTACTAAGAAAAACTTAAGTTGGGGGAAAAGTGCAGGTGCTTAACTCACCTTCCTTACTTAGGTCATCTGGAGGCTGAGAAAAGTCAATTTCCTGTGTGGGTCTTTAAACCCTTTTTCTCTTTCTCACGCTGTCTTAATGTTCTGTCGTGTGTTTTAGGTGGCAGTTAAGAATGGGTGAGTTTAGTTGCTGATTACATGAAATGGTTCTTCCTTGGGAGTCATTAATCATTGATGGCAGATTTCTTAGTAGAACTCACTCAACCCAGAAGGACCACTTTGAATTTTGTAAAGGACAGACTCCTGGCCCTTTGAAAGTCTTCAGTGCTGTATGCAAGACATGTGAACAAATAGTCCCCCGCCTTTTTGACACAGAGACCTGTTTGGTTGAGACCATTCTCTGCAGGACTGGGGATGGGGAGTATACCTGTTACACGGTAGGTTGTTGGAGGTCAGCTCTGAAGTGGCCAGCAGCAGCTGCAGGAGGGGAGCGGGGAGCAGTCTGCCTCTGTGACCAGCAGAACCCAATAGGAGCCCACTAAGGGGAGGCGGAGCTTCTCTTGCCGCTTCCTGATCCCTGGGCTAGAACTAGTGGACTGCAGCCAAATACTTAAGATCTACTTTTTCAGCTCCGCAAGTGTGAAGTACATTTCTTACTTTGCAGCATTCACATTTTGGAGAATTGTCCTTCCTTCACGCTGTGTGGACTGTGGGACCTCCCCAGTGACCAGTGAGAGTGATGGTGGGTGGCTGAAGGGACACGCAGTAGGCAGATTTGAACATTTGGGGCATATACTCAGAAGGTGTATGGAGTGGACCATCTGGCTAAAACATAAGCAGTTATTTTTTAATTACTTGAGTGACCCTGCTTCCTCTCCTTCCTGTGGTCATGGTATGGCTCTTCCTTCACAAGTCTAGCCACTCCAAAATATTTCCAAGAAATACTTCTTATAAACATAGCAGGACCAATCGCACTGTTTATCATTAAAAAAATATAACTAACAGTTTCAGTTGTCACAGTACTTACAGGGGAAATTACATTTATTGCTTGCAAGAAAGGAAGAAATGATCTCATACTGTGACTCCAAATGGTCAGGAGCTGAGCCAAAGCTTGCTGGTTGGTGCTCTGCCATCCTGTGGCTCTCTGTTGTATGGCCCTTACTACTCCAGAGCTCAGTCGGTATGAACAGAGAGGCTGGTAAGGAAGAGAGGGGCAGCACAGTGTTTTCCCAATGCGTTCTGAGGTACATTGGACTGTCTTAAAAACAATGCATAGCCTAAGAAGCTGAAGAAGCACCTCACCTTGCATATTATGCAGCGCATAATATGATTTATGTAAGGGCCCTGATGAATCCCAGAGGAGTATCATTTAACTTTAATCCATCATTTCCCATGCTTTATAACTATAGAGTTCATTTATCCTGAAGAATGGCTATTAATATCTCTTGAAAGTAGGAGTTTGTGAAACACTTTCAGGGAAACACAGGTATATAAGAATTTGAAAATCTACATTTATGACATCTAAGTGTCTATTTAATAAAATACTGCCTTATTTTACTTTTGATCATTTCACTTAATGCATTTCACTTTTAATCATTTAACTTAAAAATTTGGAATATTTTACTAGGATCTTATTGGGTCATTGGAATAAGTGTTTAATAAAATGATTCTGGTGATTTCAGATAGCCAGTCCTTAGCTCTTTCACTTCTGATGGGGAACAGATTAAATCTAGTGTAGGATCATTAGCCAAACAAAAACACATCTTCATTTTATAATCTGAGTAAGGCAGATTTCTAGTAGGTAATCAGAGTAGGTAGCAGGGCTGGGTCTGTCTGAGATGTTCCCTAAGATAGGCGCATGGCCACTAAAAAGACAGGACTACAGAGCAAAGGTCCAAAAAGCCAGGACACCTTGGAATGTAGGATAAATGATGGACAGGCTTGGGTGAGGGGCTATGATTAGGGTTAAGGACTTTTTCTACCAGACTTAGTGGCGCTCCAGTTTTGGAGTCATATCTTAGGCCCTCAGATTGGATCTAAAGACAATAAACTAGTTTTTATGCTAATGTGTACTGATCAGTAAGTAGGTGTAGAAACATAGATATGCATGATCAATAGAATAACTAGAAAAGATGACTGAAACTGCCAAGTGATTGGTGCTCCAACCCATCTTGTGCTTGTTGTTGGAGTTCCCACTGTTCTCTATAATTTTCTCTTATGCTTCTCCCAATAAAGCTGCTTTCTGCTTCCAAACTCTCTCTTTGTTCACAGGGTGCATTCTTTGACATCGACAAGACACAGACCCTGGTATGAGCTCTCCAGCATCATGAACATGTACTTTAAACTTGAGACTTCAAGTTTGTCCTTTGATAAGTACGATTAATTTGTGATCAGCTATCAGAATTGTTCTCCACGTGGAGCCTTTTGCTCCTCAGAAGATAGGTGGCAAAGTCTGATGTGTTTGGTTATAACAACTAGGCTGGGGGTCATTTTGTTTGTATCTAGTGTACAGAGCAGATGTGCTAAACATTCCACAACATTCCTCAGTAGCCTCCTACAATATAGCTCTTCAGCCTAAAATAGGGCCAAGGTTAAAAACTACTGAATAATGCGAATGCTCATCAAACTCAAATCAAGACAGAAAGAGAGCCTCTTGTAGTGCATTCCATACCCCTAAGCTGTATGACACCCTCTCCACGTGCAGCTCTGTTTTTGCGAGTGGAAGTCTAGACTTTGTCTTTAGCTGAAATCTGATCATGCAAGTTAGGCGGTGCTTTATTTTGTTTGCCAAAGGAAACCAGATTGGATGAGATGACGGGATGATTTCTTATGACATTCATGAAGAACAATCCTGGGGCTTGAACATTTTTAATGTAAAGCAAACAATGACTGGGTTTAGGCTTAAGGCGCAGAGGACTGTGCAGAGAAAGTCTGAGACCAGAGATAGTGCCTCCCTGTGCCTGGACAGGTCTGGTGAGTCATGGAGCAATTAGGCCCAGGCATGAATGGCTCCTTGTGTCTCCCAGATCCTTCCTAAGCGACTGTTGTTCTATTCCTGCCTTGAACAAAAGCTCTGACATCAGCTATCTTCTCAAACTATACTCATCCTTCAGCTGTCCCCTGCTTTCTTGTGATCAGTTACCACCTTTATGGTGATAAAAATTTCTATTTTAATTTTTCAGCTTTTTCCCCCGAGCACTGATTTCAAATGATTTCAGGCATCTCCACACAGACAGTAATGCCAATACTACTGATAGTAATGATAATAATAAAAACAGTGAACACTGTTGGCCTCTTGCTGTGATCTAAGTATTGTGCTGAGTTCTTTGTTTTATTAGCTTGGTCATTATTTTACTTAGCTTATGAGCCGTCAGAGGCAACCAGAAGTGCCCTGTTTAGGATCAAACAATTAGTGTACTGTAGATCTGGCATTCAAAACTGCCAGGGTTTCAAATTCCACAATCCCCAGTGGATCCGCTTTTCTCTTGCACGGCCTGCTTGCCATGTCATAGATGATGGCTCTCATAACTGGGTTAAAATTCTTAAATCCTTTTCTCACACCCTGTGTGAGTCAGCTTTTCATTGCTGTGACAAAATACCTGAGAGAACTTTGAGGTAGAAAGGTTTATTTTGGCTTATAGTTTCAGAGATTCTGGCAGTGGTCAGCAGGCTCTGTTGTTGGTGATTGGTTGTGAGGTGTGACTGAACATTGTGGTGGAAGAACCGGCTGGTACAGAGAGAGCGTGAGAGAGAAGCGTTGGGGACAGGATGCGCTCTGGGAAGGTGTGTTCCCAGAGACCCACTCCCTCCTTCTAACAGCCTGTTAAGCTTTGAATTCATGAATAGATAGATCCATTGGTGCATGAGGCCAACAGTCCTGTGATTTAATCACTTCTCTAGGCCCCACCTCTAAACATCTATCTGTTGGAGATCTAGTTCTTATTAATACATGAGTCTTTGGAGGACATTTTAAATTTAAACTATAGCACACCCTTATATTTATAATCTGTTTCCAAAAATTTAACATCAGGTTCATCTTTCCTTTACCATTTTCCCCTGTCATTGACCCTACTCTAGGCCTTCACCACTCCCCATTTGACATATTGCAATAACCTTTTATTAAAATGACCTTCTTCTGTTTCTTCTCCTTGTTAATCATTCTTTCACTGTATTTTCCTTTACCAAACAGAAATCTGGTCACTCTATTAAATTTTCAGAATGTTCTAATGGCCTTGCCTTGCTTGTAAAGAATAAAGTCCTTACTTGGCATCCACTCCCTCCATAACCAAGGCACCAATGTGGTATCAGCTACGGTAACCATCACAGTAGTTTTTTATTTTATTATTTGATCGTATCATGTACTTTTTAAGTTTCTTTAGAGTTCTACTAGTCAGTGTTCCTCAAAGGGACAGAATAAATAAAACACATGTATTATAAGAGGGGATTTATCCTGGTTTACACAGACCCTAATTAGTCCCACAGTGGTGATCTTTGGGCTGGAAAGTGAGGAATCCAGTAGCTCCTCAGTTCAGGCTCGTCCCACTCAGCTTCTTAAAATTTGGTAAAGTTGCAGGATACTAAATCAATGCATAAAAAGAAGTTGCATTTCCGTTTATAAACCTATGGAAAAATGACATAAAGGAAAGAATAACAATTACAATAACATCAAGAAAAAAACCAAAATACTTAGACCTAAATTCAACCAAGGACAGATCTGTCAATTGAAAATAATGATGCATTAATGATAACAGGAGAGAAGATACAAACGGAAAGATATTCTGTGCTCCTAAATTAGAAGAATTAATATTATTAAAATGCCTGTGCTATGCAAAGTGATTTATAAATTATTGCACTTCTAATAAAAAGTCCAATTAAAAGTCTAATAAAAATTCCAAGACACTTCTTATGAAAAAAGAAAAATAAATTTGTGTGGACACACACAAACAATATTCCACAGTATTCAAGGCCATTGGTTCAATGCCCGATATTGAAATAGAAAAAAAAAGACCACCAAAAAAAGATAAATATCTAAACTACTTAAAGTATTAAGACTCATAATAGTGGAGAAATAGCTCAGGGGTTAAAGCACTTGCCTAGCAAGCTCAAGGATCTGAGTTAGATTCCTCAACACCACACAATTTGGGTGTGGTGGTACACCCCTATAGTCCCAGCACATGGGAGGCTGAGGCAGGCAGATTGTCATGAGTTCGAGGCCAGCCTGGACTATATGATGAGTTTAGGATCCTGTCTACCGAGAGAGAGACCCTGTCTCCAAAACCCATAGTTTTATTGATTTACGTTTCTATCAACAATGTATAAAACGTCTCTTTTCTGTGCATCTTCTCAACTTGCCACCTTTCTTCTTGATGATACCAGCCATTCTAACAGGTGTGAGGTGAATGTCTCATGGTAGTTTTGATTTGTATAACCAGGTGATTAGTGGTGTTGAACATCTTTTCATATACTTGCTGATCAGTTGCAGGTCTTTTGAGAAATGTCTATATCACTGTTTTTTAAATTAAGTTGCTTGTTTTTGTGCTGTGGATTTTTATTTTTAGATTCTTTAAGCTGTTTTGATATTAAGCTTTAACCACTAAGCTATTCCTCTAGCCCTAGTAAAACAGTAGGGTGGTTCCTCAGAAAATTAAAAACAGAATTACCATATGACTCAATAATTCAAGTACTGTGTATATGGCCAAGAGAAACAGAATCGATGTGTCACAGAGGTGTCGGCTTCTCCGTCTTTACTGCAGCATTATTCACCATAATCAAAAATGAAATCATCCTATGTGTCCTTTGATGGATAAGAACATGTGTTTGTTAGATGTAAAAAATTACTATTTTGTGGTAAAAAGAAAATCTTGCCACTTTTGACAAAAATGAATGAACCCAGAGGATGTAATATTAAGTAAAATAATCTAGGCCCAGAAACATAAATAATGTATGATCTCATTCATGTGTGGAACCTAATAAAGTTGAATTCAGAGAAGCACAGGTTAGAGTGCTGCTTGCCAGGGACTGGTGTAGGGGTAGATCAGGAAGATGGTGGTCAAGGAGTATGAAGTACCAGTTATTAAAAAAACAAATTCTGGAGAACTAATAACATAACCATAGTTAATAACACTATGTTGTACAATTGACATTTTTAGGAGAGTAGATTTTAAGTGTTTTCACCACATACACATATAAAAGATAAGTGTATGTACTCCTCAGAGTTGTCTGTTAGTACAGTACAACACCTCCCTAACATCCACAACCTACAGGAGAAGTTTATTTTTATTTATTTATTTATTTATTTATTTTTTTTGAGACAAGCTCTGGCTCTGTAGTTTAGGGTAGTCCTGAACTCACAATGGAGCCCAGGCTGGCCTCACGTCAATCCTCCTACCTCAGTCCTCTGACCACTGGGATTATATGCATGCATCATCTTGCCTGGCTTGAAAATTTTAATTTGGCTCACAGTTTCAGGGGATTCAGTCCATGGCTGGCTGGCCCCAAGACAGGAACATCATGGCGGAAGGGCTTGGATGGAGCAAAGTTGCTTAGTTCATGGTGGCTTGGAAGCAGAGCAGGGGAACAGCACAAAAGTAGAAGGGGCCAGGGACAATATGTAGTACCCAAGGTCATACCTTCATAACCTACTGAGATGCAGCCAGCAGTGTGCTTCACTAATTGCTTATGTACCATATGTATTACCCAAGATCATACCTTCATGACCTACCAAGACACACCTGGCAGTGTGCTTTACTAATGGCCTAGGAAGTTTCCAAGCCAATCAAGTTGATGAAATTAAGCTTAAGCAGCACACTTTGTACAGTGTGAATATGATTTATGTATGTATGTGTTGCCTTCACATTCCTTCACTGTTTTGTTTATTGGCTATACTGGTTAACTGGTTTCATTTAGCCAGATTTCTATGTGCACAGTAACCTGCTTTGATCATTTCTACCCACTTAGCCTCAATCCTTTTCCTTATTTCACATAGTTTTTGGAGGGATCTCACTGTGTTTAATTTATTTTGCATATATCCATGTGGACATGCTAATTAGCTTGATTCTATACATTTCACAATGTGCATGTAAAATATTCTTTCTTGTGAAAACTATTCCCTTGAGGCACATTTCTATTAAAGACAACACTTGTGCTTATGAAATGACCATTTTCATACTATTGCAATTATAAAATTATTTTGTCTTTATTTCCTGTATTAAACTAACATACGTGTGTGTGTGTGTGTGTGTGTGTGTGTGTGTGTGTGTATGTATATTTTGAGGCAGGGTCTTGCTCTGTAGTCCAGGATGATCCTGTATTCATCATGTAGGCTGGCCTGAAACTCCTGGCAATCCTCCTCCCTATTCTCGTGAGTGCTGGGATTTCAAGGGAATGCCACTATGCTCAGTTTATGTGGTGCTAGAGAATTGAATGCAGGGCCATGTGCTAGCTAGGCAAGCTCCCTAATCACTGGATTATGCTACCAGGACCCCAAGATACTGATTTAATTTTGAGACAGTGTCTCACTGTAAAGCTCTGAACTCACTATGTAGCCCAGGCTGGCCTTCCATTCACAACAATCCTCCTTTCTCAGCCTCCCGAGTGCTGGCATTACAAGCCCAAGATGTTGATTAAGGATCAGGTTAGCAGGTGTCAAACTGTCCAGTGTATTTATTTTGTTTTGGTCGTGCTAGTAACTTCAGTGGTGGAGAGAGAAGACAAAATTAGAGTGCAAGTGAATTTGAAGTTCACCCTTCCGTCTTGGTAGTCAGGGCAGCCTCCCAGCCTGCTTGTCCTGATGAAAAGTCATGTGGTAGTCCTGGCTAAGGAAATGTCAGTGAGAGTGACTGGAGGGCGTGGGAAGTTCAGCGTGACCTCGTGCTCTTTACCATTGATCATGGAGTGGCCATGTGGTGAGACAATAGAACCACAAAATCAAGTACCATAAATTATTGATTCACCATATGAAGGGAGCTACTTGGAGAGTCACCAGAGCCTATAATAAACTTGGAGTGAGAAACAACTTCTATGTGTTAAAGCCAGTGAGATTTAGAATTTTGTCACTGAAGCATCATTTTGCCTAATCTGACAAATACGGATGGCGTTGGTAATTGTAGATAATAGATGTTACAGATAATAGGAGGAGGCCAATAATAATAATCACTGTCCCCTGCTGAATGTTTGCTCTCCACAATGTGTACCCTTTTTTCTTTGTGGTGAGGAGGGAACCCAGGGCCTTCGCACTATGCTGTATTGCCAGGCTAGTATTTAGTTTTTGATTTCGAGTTGTTAAATTGCCTGAGCAGGGCTTGATCTGCAATCTTCCTGCTTCAGCCTCTCAGAGTGCTGGAATGACAGAACTGTGTTACCAAGTTGGTTTATGGTGAATTCTTTTAAGTCATCTTGTTTATACGCCACAACAACTCAATAAATGAAGAGACTGAAGCAGAGAGAAATGGAAGAAATCATTCAGGGTCACAGAGCTCAAGAGGTTTAGAGGTGGGATTCAAACCTACATTTGATTTTATAACAAAGTTCGGTTATCAGTCCATCCAGACTATCCTTGGTTTATTCATTTAATTGTAACTTTCTGAGTAACTCCAACAGTGAATTTTGCTCCAAGGTATTATGTGGTATATACACACACACACACACACACACACACCCACACACACACACACATATATATATATATATATATACACATATATATGTACATGTGACACATATATATATTCACATGTACACAAATATCTAGAGGAAATTTTGTTTTTTGGGTAATATCTTTGGATTTATAAAAAATTTATTTTGAAGTGAAGGGGAAGTTTCTGGGTCATGTGACTTTTTTGTTCCATTGTACTCATATGTTGAGGATAGAGTGGACTTAGAGTCAAATCATTTTAGGATTTAGGCGTGCCAGTGTGAGCAATATGTCAAGATTTAACAGTGGCAAGAGCAAAGAACATTTATTTAGCAAGTTAATGGATTAAATTTCATTTATGTGCCTTCTGGGAAATACTCTGTGTCAGATAAAGTTAGTCCCTCTTTCTTGGCTGCTTTGCAGTTACCTGAGCCTGGCTCTTTGTGATGGTAGCTTAAATTCCGAAATCCTGTATTTACGCATCCCTCATCCTTTGACTCTTTCAGGAGCTATAATTTTAATGAAGATAACATTCATTATTTGAAACATTTATTCTTGATAATAAAAGTCAACCAATTAATGAATATAAACAAATTAATGAATAAAATAATTTATTCATTAATAAATTAACTTATTAATAAAAATTCATTGATCAATGAACTGGAGAATTATTTTTCTATCCTGGTTGAAGGTTCGTGTTGATATTGGTTGTACTGGAGATTGCTTGCTTTGGGGACTATCAGTTATATATTTATTTTTAGAAACAGAAAAAAATATAAATTCTTGAGGGTTCCCTAGAGAAATGGCTGTTTCCATTCTGGGGGCAGGAGAGATACAGAATGAACTGGGACATTTTATAGAGTTAGAAAGTCATGCTCAAAGGCCAAAAAAAGCATGTTAAAAGAATATTCAGGCCAACTTGAGGTGGCTCACTGGGGGATTATCAGAAATCAAAAAAAAAAAAAGGATAATGACTGATTGGAGAAGGGAAGAGAAGAGAGGAGAGAGAGGGACAGAATAGGGGAGAGAGGGACAGAATGGGAAAGAGGAGAGAGACGAAGAATGAGAGAGCTAACTTGCTGCCATTACAGAGTGCTTTATTGTGATGTTTTTCTATGCTAGGTCTTCAGAAAGGAAATAAGGATAGCATTTGCCACATGAAGGAAAGCTCATTCAAGAAAGAATGCCAGATCATAACTGTGATGTTGATACAAGTTGAAGGTCACTATTTGACATTCTTTAGAGAAATACTTGATCAAAGTAAAGATTATCAAGGGATGCTAAAACCTTTAGGTGAAAAGATTTGGCAAGAAGTGTATTTGCATAGTATGGGGTATTCACCAACCTTACTGCTAATTGTTGAGGGAAAATAATACTTTCAAAATGAGTATTCCCAGTCCTTGTTACTAAGACCAGGACATCCAATGTGTTTCTTGCAATGTGGCAGATAGATAACCCATGGCATTATGCCTGCAGTGGTTTTGCCAACAATCTTGAACTTGAATCTAGCCAAGATACTAGTTCTGATGTAACTTCTGGTTTATAGAAAAAAGAAACACCAGCAAATGAGTTCCATGAAAAACCTAGACAGTGTTCAGACAATTTTAGAGTGTATGACACTTTATAAGACAATAGGTTTGCTTTATTCCAGCATGTATATATCATAAACAGAGATTTAAAAATGTTTAGAGATATCACAGAACAGCAGTGTATGAACTTTGATTGGCTCTTCAACTTAAAAATGTTTTGATAAAAGTTGTAAAATGATTTTTAAATAATTTAAAAAGTGCTATTAGAAATTTGTAGTTAATTTTCTTAGATTTATTATGATATTATGCCTCTGTAGGAAAATGCTCTTTTTTTCAGGAAATGCACTTGGCAGTATTTAAACCTGATAAGTTAAAACATCATTATGGCTCTAAGTGGTTCAGCAAAAACCTTCTATATCTATATTTGTATGCAGATTAAAAAACAGAAAAAGCAAACATGGCAAATTATCTACAATTGTTGAGTATAGATTTTTCTAGTAGCAAAATATTTCTAGACAGTTTGTTTTGAGTGTGTTAGGAATTTGAAGCTTTGTAGCAATCTTAAGGGACAATTCATTGTAGAAATGCTATAATGCAGCTTAAGAAACTGGCCTGGGTTCTAACTTTAACTCCCCTACCACCATTTCTTGATTACCCTGTGTTTAGTTCCCACATTCATAAAATAACAAAGCAGTTAGGCCTACTCTAGAGATAGGTTGAGAGAATTAGCGAAGATAGAGTGTGTCAGTAAAATATTTAAATGAGATTGGGTATGTTCCGGGTGGTATGGCCTTAGACCGGTAAAATGTTTAGGACAGTTGTGATGGATAACAGCTTCTGCTAAGAAATTATTATTTGTTTTTATAACTTGTTATGAACTTTGTCTATATAGATCCCATTATTCACATTAGGGAGCAGTTATACTACTTTTGGGCCTTTTCACTTAAAAAAAAATTAAAACATGACTACTGTTCACAATGGATCTTTGTTGCCACCAAGTTACTGTCCAATACAATGATCAGAGGCTATTGTGATACCCGAGAAGACTGGGAAACCATCACTGGGAGACGGACATGTGCAGGGAAGAGAGAGAAGCCAAAATCCACGCCCCCCTCCACCCCGATTAAGCGCCCTGAGGGCTTGTGGCCCAGGGAGGGGCTGCTGAGGTGGCCGAGGACCGCCGGGTCAGAGGTCACAGCCGGCTCTGATCACGTTTCCCAACTGAAACATGCGGCGAATGATCTCTCCATGGACTTTGGCTGCACATGGGTGTCAGAGGGCCGCAGGAGAGGGCCTCCGCCCTGCGAGCAGCCGGCTGCACAGGGTCACCCGGCCAGGTCGGCCACGTGCTTTCGGACCCGCGGCGGCGAGGAGCACGGCTGGGTCCCCGGTTTGCCACTCCCGGTCACTGGCAGTGCGTTCAGAACTCTTATTTCACCGTAAATTTTGGTGGTTTGAACAAAATTGATGCGTAGAAGAGGAATTATCTCTTACCAAGGACAGTCTTATGTTTTGTTATCTAAAATAACTGAATTTAAAAAAAAAATCATGATTTAGTATTGCTTTCCGATTCTGATTTTCACTTAATGTCAACCTTTCCTGGGCCAGACAAATGCCTCAACCGAGGAGTGTCGCGACGCGTCCCATTTTCCGCGGGCGCAGCCTGAAGGTCACTGCGTTTGTGCTGCTTTCTGGATGTGCTGTCAGCTTCTGTGTTATTATTTCCGCGCGCGTCGTTGATGTCCGGTAAGATGGTCGCTTAGGACAGCGCATTTCTGCCAGATTCAAGGGTCCTGTTGGAATGTGTAAGTTGCAGGCTGCGCTTCCCACGAAATCCATATCCTAACAGGAAAAACCAACAAACAAAAACAAAAAAAACTAAACAGATTCTGAACAGCCCCAGAGGGAACAGCAGTACAGTTGTCCGGAAACTGAGGTCTTTGCTTCTCCTTTCACCCAAGCTGTAGTTAGCACTCACAGCCATTTCCAGTCACTCCTGATGGTGATGGTTTCAAAACACATGTCCCCTGGAGGTGGGAAAACAAGGGAAAGGCCAGCCAGGCGGCGGAGTCATTAAGGGCCAGGAAGGGACATTGAGCACAGGTGGGGCACAGGGAGCAGGGAGCCGGTGTGACCAGGAGTCCGCTAGGGCCTGGCCTCCGCCCTGTTTTATTCTTAGAGATTGCCTTTCTCAGTTTTGGTAAGAAAAGCCAGATCAGTATCTTCGGGTGATTCAAGTTTGGTCAGATGCCCTGCCCTGGATCAGCTGACTCTGCCAATGCGTTTCAAGATAAAGTGGATCATGACTGTGCTCATGGAGCTCGTGTGGTAGAACAGGGGAGGAGGTTTTTCCAGTTGCTGCAAGAGGTATATGTTTCCAGAAGAAGGGCAGGATTCTAGATGAGTGGTGATTTGAGTTCTCTGTTCTGTGAAGTGAGATAAAGTTTTATTCAATTTGTGCCATCAAAGCCTAGTATAGGACCTTTCATAAGTAGAATACCTGACACATACTTGTTGAATTATGATGTGTCTGTTGGGTGTTTCTTAAAATAAGCATTCTCATTCAGAAAAAGAGTGGTTTCACAAGAGGACCAGCGATGGCTAGAGAAGTTCAGGAATGAGTTCTGGTTATTGTTCTGAGACAAGAGTGGCCCCCATGTCTAGGGGGGAGGAGTGAGACACTCTGGCTTGTGTAGGGGTAATTTCTTTTGAGTTTTTATATGACCAACTATATGCACTGAATGAAAAAGTCAAAGTATCTTCACAAATATTTATTACATCTTTAGTTTTGGTTTTCCAGTTATACCAGGCCATCTAGTAGGTGATTTTTGATTTATAGTTTATGTAATGTAAACATTTCTCCTCATTCTTGCTTTTGGGACACCCTCTCTTACCTGCTCTCATAGCTGTCCTACTCAGCCCTTGTTTAACAAGTGCTGTACTACAGCAAGAGACCACCTGTGTTTCTATACTGTACTTTTTACACTTTGATTTAAAAAAAAATCCCATTTAGTTAATCCTAAGTTTTTAAAGCAGATTTTACAGGTGTGGTTCTATCTTACAAGATGTAAAAGGTTAATTTCAAGCAAACCAGATTTTTTTCAATTTCTCACTAATGAGGTCAATCCCTTTATAAACTGTTCAACTTTTCATCTTTCTTAGGCTTGTGTGGGCTCATGCTGAGTTAAAAGAAATTTCATGCCATCTTTCATTCAACTATTCTACTTTTTCATTTTTTCTTTAATGTAGCAGAAAAAGCGCAGAATTTTTCAATCATAAAAACCGAAAACATCAAAGGATATTTGATATTCATGGGTTGAATTTCATGATTTCAGGGGAAATGCTTCTGTAATGAAAATGATCCAGAATAGGCTCCCTAAACACACTGCAATGGAACCGCTTCGCAAGCAGTCAAGCAGTTGCTCCATTCCATTTATACTCAACATTATAACTTTATATTTAAAAAATGGTTTGGGGCAATTGTCATCTGTGTGTATTTATCTTGACTGAGAAGGAAGCTAAAGGACTTTCTGATGAGAATTATCAAATATGTAACAATATCAATTTCCTCCAGGAAATGTCTCCTACAAGCCATCCTACAGATGAAGAAAAGCAAAAGTCATGGGTGAAGATATTTTCCTACACAAACTTGTTGTCAAACTGAAGAACAAACAGAAAAAGAGCAGGACTCTACCCTTGGTGGTGAATTGTCTGTTGCCAAGGTAGAATTGGCTTCATTCTTAAACTCGATCTCTTTAGCAGAGAAGAGAAGCATATTTCCCAGAATCCTTCTCCTTTTCCCACTGTGAGGCTCAGTTAGAGTCTACCAGGGAGAGGAGTCTGCATCGTGGAAGGGAGGAGGCTGTTATTTTCTCAGAAAACTCTGAAGCCTGATGGAGATAGGGTGACTGAGACAATGACTTAGTGAGCTTTTTGCAAGGCATTTGCACTAGTTATGGTTAGCATTTATTTATTAGGTCAACTTTCCGAGTCAGAAGAGAGAGAGTCCAAATGGCTGTCTGCACCTAAGAGAGCTGGAGAATCCCCATAGTGCCTTGTATGCAGGTGAAAGAACACTTGTCAGAGATTAAAAGTCTGGAAGCTCACTGTAGAACAACTGGTTCAAGTCTGCGCTGGCGATTAATGTTTAGAAGTAGCAGTGGAGACTGGAGCGCTTCCAGAAGAAAAGCCACTCCTATTCCTTCCATTTTCACTCAGTTCAAGCTACCAGCCTATTGGTTGATGCCGTGCACATCCAGGGTGGGTCTTCTGTTCTAAATCTGCCGGCTGAATGTCAGTTGTCCACAGACATACTCAAAACTCTGCCCTGCCACTCACCTTGGAATTCCCTGTTCTATTCTCAACTTGTTATATTATGCTGGAGGATCACAGTATTCAAGTCTGCTGTAGGCTAATATTTTTAGCAAGGGATTTCTTGGTGTTTATTCTCCAGCTCTTCCAGCTACCTCTAATTCCTTGAGTTGTTATATCAGGCATGTCCAGTTCTTGGCCCACAGGCTTAATACAGCCTTGAGTAGCTCATAATGCAGCCCCACAAATTGGTAAGTTTGTAATCTTACGTAGTTTTTAGCCATTTTGTCTATAACTTGATAGTTCTGTGTTTGAGTGTGTAGGTGATAAATGAACACGACATAGAGGGAAGGTTGACGTATAGTGCTAACTCTGCTTCCCTGCTCAGCATACACAATCTGTGGCATCAGCATCAGTACATATCAGACATCACCTGAACTTTATGTGCACAAATTAAAATTTGGTTTCCTAAATTTAAGGGTTTAAACATTCTTCCTCTTCAGCATGAAAAATAGAACTCATTCCCATCTATCTTTGTTCTTTTTTGGCATCTGCTCTTGTAAAACATAGAGATTACTGATGATAGTATTTCAACTTACCGATGTGTGTGTGTGCGTGTGTACGCCTGCGAAGACAAGTGGTTAATGTTGTTTGGCAGCTATATGACGTTTTCTTAGTTAATTATTAAACTTGCTCTTGTTCTTCTATTTCATTTTAATCTTATATAAAAATATAAAAAGAAAATTTCATTATTTATATACATTAACTATATTACATATAATATCTGAGGCTGAACAACACTTCACTTTCAATGTGGCCCAAGCGAGCCAAAAAGTTGGACACTCATGTATTAAATCTTCCGTATTTTGGATGCATAGATAGAATGGCTGCTGTTTTTCAGACTCAGTCTTGATTGGTATATCTTCTTGCTGGTTCCCTCAATTTCTGTGGATATCAGGCCTTCCTACTACCTCAGTATTTGTCCACATGAAAGTGAGAATGCTCCAGGATGATAGCAGAACTTAAAGGAGGCTCAAGAGCTGTTGTCCTGAGTTGCTGCTCAGAGTGGGAGAATGAATGAGGAACTGGAGATGGCAGCTTGAGGAAGACTAAGGTTAGAGTGGGCCCATGCAGAAAATATTTCTGTGCCATCTAAGACTGTAACTTCTGCAATACCTGCCTCCTTTGAAAGGAAACTGTAAGGAGAGGAAGAAGGAGAGAAAGGAAGAAGAGGGAGGGAGGGAGAGATGGACAGAGGGGGAGAGAGAGAGAGAGAGAGGGAGAGAGAGAGAGGGAGAGAGAGGATATTCTGGAGGCCAGGGGCTTTTCTCTTTTCCTGGATTCCACACTATACGAATGACCTTCAATCTCATGTATGTCTGAGGTCACTTTGACTTGTGCTTCCAGGGCCATCACCTTTGACATATCTGTCTTCCAGACTAAACAAGTGGGCAAGCATGACCTAGGAGGCTTCGGTAGAAGAGGGAGAGCTAGGGCTGCTAGTGGAGGCATGAAGTTGTGGGAACGCCTTCCTCTGTGTTTGTTTCTAGAACTCTTGCACTCAGGAGAGTGCTGTGAATGCCTCTTTTTTCCTCGCAGTGAAGCAGATGCAGAATGGAACAGTTCCCTTAAAGAGTCTAGGAAAGACTGGAGTTGGGGAATTCTTGCTGGGATGCGCATGTTGACGAACTGGGAAGCAACTTGACATTCTTAATTGCTTTTCTGCTGCGGTCCTACAAGCGGTGCCTTATTGGAGGCCCTGGGCATTCTATTTGTTTCCTGTTTTGCTTAGGTAAGCAATTTCCCTGCTGATCGTGATAGAATCTATAAACCTAACTTTAAAAAGGTTAGATGGTTGGTACTTTGATTTCATTGCTGTTGGTATTTTGATAAAGAAGGCATTCTCAGCAGAGAATGGAAAGTAATAATGTCCCTCTGGCTAAAATCATTCATTTTATAAATGCTTATGTAAAGGAAAGATAAAATGATTTACTAGATTAAATTTCATATTATCTGTCGTGTTTTTCTCCTTTGCTTCTTCTTTTTCTTTTTTCCTTTTTAAATCATGACCTGAATTCTTAGAAATGAAATGCACCACTTCTGAAATTTAATTTTGCTTTCCAAAATTTAATGCTTTAAATATCTTCCCCTCTTCAAAGGGAAAAATAGAACTTGTCCCCCATCTATGTTTATTTTGTTGTGGTATCTCCTCTAGTCAATAGACGTCAGAGAGGCGGAGCTTGAAAGCCACACTTTGTGATAGTTGGAGCTTATTAGTGGCTACAATTCAGGCTTACTATTCTCAGTGTCTGGGTGAATACACACTTCTGGTCTTTCCAGATCAGTGAATGCTTCCTTCCCCTGTGACTTAATCATACTTGCTCAAAATAAATCTACTGAATATTAAGTAGGCCTAGCCATATGCCACTAATGTGACAGTAATTGGATATATGGACAATGGACTCAGGCTTTCTCTTTCACACGATCGTGAAGAATTACCGTTTTTTTTTTTTTTCTCTTTTTTGCTCTCAGCTTATAGTGTAGTGAAGAATCAGACCAAATAAAACTGTAACTACAAAAGATGATACGCTCCATGTTTGAGGAGGTAGAAGTCTAGCAAGTCCATTCAGGCACTTGGAATAGTTTGAGCAAAAGGATTAACAGCAGATCTGTAAGTAAGTAGTGACCTACTGCATATCCGAATGCTGTCAGAAAGTACGTGAGAAATTGCACTGGAGGCTCATACTTCTTCCTCTTTTTTCTGTGCCTTGTGATTACTTCTGTTCTTGAAATTAATGATGCTTGATATTGTATAAGATCTCTGACTCTTGTGAGTCTGGCTTGACAAGCTGATATAACAGTCATGAAAAGGTACTTGTCAGACCTCCTGTTACAGGGAGCCAAGTTGACTGAAAACCTTACCTGTCCTGTTCTGAACCAGCCTCAGTGTTCACCCCACAGCCATGCTTCTTCAGGTGGTTTCTAGTCAGTGACTGAGCTTGGGGCTGGGAGTGGAATACTAATGCAAGCTGTTCCAGCAGGATGTGTGGATCCTCTTGTGTGCAGCTTTGGCTTAAAAATGCCCTATGATTCTGACGGTGACTTTTGCAGAATTTCAGAGTCAGAGAATGTTTTGCCCAATCTCTTGCTTCTTTCAAGCGTATCAGCCCTGCCTACCAGTTTGAGGGCTTATCCTGCTATCAGGAAAACCAGGGATAGGGAAGAAAACATGAAGTAGACAGTGATGAGGGCAAGGATGAGAGTCAGTTGTGGTGCCAAGATCAACTAGAGTGATGACGGCCATTGTGTATTTTTCTAACCTGTCTTTTAAGTTTTCTTTGGGAACCAGAGAACAGCTGCTTCACTAACTGGCATGAAGAAATAGATCTGTGAGACAAAAATCTGTGCACTTCGGTGGCAGTGAAAATGTACTATTTATACCTCCTGCTTCTGGGAGCATAGTTGGTTGATGATCTCATAGTCCCATCTCAGGTCTCCCACTGAGTTTGTATCAAGGTTACATATCTCCTAGGATGATCCCAGGTAGTCCCTGAGATCAGTGGGGCTGGGGACTAGGTGTAGATCCATCTCTGTGGAATGTGGGACTTCTCCAATGGCTAATGATTCAAGAACTCCCCGTCACTTAGATCAAGATTTTATTACAATGTTCTTGCAGCCGGAAATTCTTCCGGTTCAGTCAGCTTTCCTTTTCTTCATTCTTTTATAGATGTTAAGTCTCCATCTTGGTTTGAAGTCCCTCATTCGCTACTATTGCGTCTTTACATTTATCATGTATCCTTCATAGGCATTTTTCCTAATAAATTTCGTGTATCTTTTGATAGCTAATATAGCTAATATAATGTCAACTTGACTGAGGTAAAGGGTGCCCATATAGCTAATAAAGTGTTATTTCTCAGTATGTTTTTGAAAGATTTTATTTTCTGAAGTAGCAGACTGGATAAAGACAATTGCTCTCACCAATGTAAAGAGGTATCAGTGACCTAGTGGTGACAGAGAAAGGGTGAGCTCATGCTCTCTCCAGCTCTAGCTTGGACATCCATCTTCTTCTGCCCTCAAGCATCCTGCTCCCAGAAGGCCTAGTTTTCAGGCCATTAGATTCAGACTAAATGATATTACCAAGTTTTCTGTTCTGAGGTCTTCTCAGCCTCCATAACCATATGAGCTAATTTTCATAATAAATTTGCCTGTCTGTCTATCTATCTATCTGTCTATCTATCTGTCTGTCTATTTTTATGGAGATTCTTGACCAGTGTACACATCAATCTGTATCTTGGAATCGCTCTCTGAGGACCTGACCTAACAGGGATCAACGTGTTTGTGGAACCAAAAGGGGTAGAAATAGTGTACTGAGGTATGAAAATGAGTGTGGGAAGGGTCAAGAAGACCACATGTAGGGCCATTTGGAGGTTATTGTTGGGTCAGCAAGAAATAAAGATTGTTAAACAGATGAGTGCCAGATTTTAGAAAAATTTCTCTGTTTACAGAGTGGAGAGTAAATCTTGAGAGAGACAGCTCATAGGCATGAGTATGTTAGCACTGGCCTGATTAGCAAAGATGGCGGCCTGGATGGTGGTTCATTCTGTTAACTGTAAAATGTGAACAACCAAAGGCCGGAACTTATCTCACTGTTGTGACTGACCTTGCACAGTGGTAGCTGCTCAACAAGTATTTGCTCAGAACATTTGATTTTTTTGACAAGTACATTTTAATATTCTTTATCTTTTGAAAGTCTGAATGTAAGCCTAATGTCAATTGCTGTTTTCACACTGAGCCTTCAGCCTAAGCTCAGAGCATTTTAACAGGTTGTGTGTGATCACTGTTTTTTGAAACTCTGATGAACTTTTTCAGATGAATCTGTACTGTTTTAATACCAGTTCCTGGGGGAAGAAAAGCTAGCTATTACTTTCCATCTAAAAGTCAAATCAAGTTTTACTGTGTCATAGTCCCAGAAGCCATTATTTGTATTTTCAGCCATTCTTTTTTTATTTTAATGACAAAAGAAATGTAAAATGGCAAGAAGCAGTATCAGGTAAGAAAAAGCTGTGAACCAGCATTTATCCTAATAATAGATACTTTTCAATATCTACACAAGTACAATGAGAGATTTGTCACATGAGTTGTATTTACTTTTTACAACTCTGAAGGCAGGGCTGGCTTTGTGAGTGCGCAAGCTGTATGGTTGTGTGAGATCCCCAGCCTAGAAGAATGTCTCACCTAGTTGCATGCCCTGTTATCACCATCATAAAATTATTAGTAATTTAGAGTAAGTGGCCTCATTACAAAAATTATTAGCAATTTTTCATTTTGTATTGGGCCCACAAATTATGTGGATGGTCCTCTCTGTAGGACAGACATTATTATCCTTAATTCCTATGTAGTGAACTTTAAATTCGGGCACACAGCTGATAAATTGTAGAGGAAGGAGTTGTCTATAACATCCTTGCTTTTCCTAGTGTAGTGGTATTTTTCTGTGTATGACACTGCCTGGAATGGGCATGAGACTTGTTATTGATGGTAGTGAGCCTTCTGTGTGAGTTCTGTGCCCAATAGTAAAACAATGAGCTAGAAAGGTCGGAGCTTTTGAGTGCAAATACTGCGTCTTTTACTACACGCGCCACATACAGATTCTGGATCACACTGGTTAGGACTTCATTTTCATAGAAGGAGGAACGGTGGAGTTGGAAGGCACCTGAGAGACCTAATCTATATTTGGGTAGGTGGTCATTTAAGCTGTACTAGGAACATAGCTGTTATTCTTGGTGAGCCTAGAACCACCCAGAAGACACTGCTATCTGTGTTCTGCTGCTTTGTCTGGTGTAATACTCAACTGGTGTGATAGCAACGTTGGGCTTATACATTCCTAGGTGAGGAGTTCTTACTCTCCAAGTCAGTCTGTATACTTAACAATATATCTTTTCACGGTTTCTTAAAGTAAAGGCTTTTGTTCACTGTGATTCTTCAGATACTTTTAATTTTCTCTGTGATGTTTCAAAGTTTATCAGTTGGGTTTCTGTGATGATTTCTGAGACTTCTTTCCAACATCTAGAAGAGTTTAAATTTTATGTATTTTCTGACACTTGAAGTCAGTGTGGCAGATAAGGACAAATTGTAGGATGGTTCATGTGATCATTTGGATGGCTTAACATTTCTGTTACATATTTATCTTTAATTAATATAATGAAGCTGTGATTATACCTTTCCTTTTTCCTTTTGGCTCAAGTTGAGACATCTTATTTTTGATTAAAACATGTGGCATTGGGTTGGGGTAGGATTTAGGAGCTAATTTAGGAGGTAACTTGTTTAGGATTCAAACTCAATTAGCTTGTGGTTCAGACTTCCTTGTTTAACCATTATCCTGTCTTTATCGCCTCCAGTGGCAGTTTGTGTTGTTGTTCCAAATTACTCATTTCCTTCTCCCTGGAAGAGGATCAGGCACGCTTCCTGTTGCCTTGTGGTTTGGGAAGGGTTCCCCACCCCGCTGACACCAGACTTGACCAAGGACTATTTTTGGCCAACAAAATCTGATTTGATGTAACAGTATATAAGTTGGGAGCAGAGATTTAGGAGCCATGCTGTGGTGTTGCCTGTGCTCCTGCTGCTGCCCTCTGTCACGAGTGGTGGGAAGTCTGCCAGGGGGGCTCCTTCAGCCCAAGTCCCAAAGGAGGGAGAACAGTAGTGGAAAATCCAGCAGAGCTACCACCAGTCCACCCAGGCATTCTTCTTTTTTTTTTTTTCCATAGAATTATGACCTGTTGGAAATGGAAAAGATCTTTGCAATTCATTTTTTTCTTAATTTCTTTGTTTTTGTGGTTGTGGTTTCTAATGCAGCCTCACCTAGGCTAACACACCTCTTTCCTCAGGTAGACAGCTGGGTGCTGTGGGAGATATAAGCATATATCAACACATGATCCAGAAGGAAAGGTATCTATCTCTCTGTTTTCTGATTCTGCTTTTCCAGTGTTGCTGAGCCTGGTGAAATTGTGGTCTGATCTCTTGCACGTAAATGCGTGTAAATTATAGCCTTCCTACTACCCTAAGCACACATGCGTGCGCGCGCGCACACACACACACACACACACACACACACACACACACACACACTCACACTTTGCATTTTACCTCCTTGTGGTGCCACCTCCCTTTGATTCCCAGCCTCTTCCACCATCTGCCCTCAGCTTTGTCTGCTCACATTTAATATTTGGCATTGAGTCCTTTTACCCCACAACAACAGTGATTTCTTGGTAGGACACTGGCTTCAAATCCTTGGTTGTCTTCTGCTTCTCTGAAATCAAAGGAGCTGTCTCAGTGGCACCTCTGCCTAGGCGTGTGACACTGTCATTTCTTCTCATCTGCTGTCACCATCTGTTGGCCCTGGACAAGATGTAAGATGGTGACCAGCCAGAGGCTTGTCTTTGGCCTCTGGGGTTATGGGATTGCCACAACTAACTGGAAATGGCTTTCATTTGCACCTTCCAGTTTCCATTCTCAATTACTGCCCATCTCTGTTTCCCTTTAACCTGGAGTGAGCTTTAACCCCTTCCAGTGTTGTGGGAAACAGTTCTCCCCATCCTGTGTTAGCTGTACCCCATATTTACAGTAAAAACTCTCTCTGTTTAGTTCTCTAAATTTGGCTTTTTCATGGGGAAAGTCCTTCTTTAAAGATCTAAGAAAACATTTTTCTTTTTAGTTCCTAAATTTTTCAACTTAAACCAGAGCCCTGTTTAAAATTGAACTTTGAAAGTCCAAAGTGAACAATCAGATACTAATGATTTTAGGTCACTCAGATGTTTGCACTGGTTGGATTCACATTGACTATGCTAATGCACTCATCCTCTAAACCCCACCAGAGGTTTAAGTCAATGTCCTCCCTTCTACCAATAATGTGGTTGAGCATCCTTGGTTAACAAGTGGTTTTCTCCTGAGTGATGATTGGGAAGCTGAGGCTCCTTTCATCTGTGGCTCAGGGTTTAGAGCTTGATCCTTCTTTGCATTTAGTGGGGATGTAGAAGAAGGGGTGGCCAGGGGTGAAGATGGAGTGAGTTTTGGAGATAGCTGGGGCCAGGGAGAGCCTACTCCCAGTTCTTCATAGCTCTCTGGGAAATGGTGCACAGGCACGTATTCCCCCTCTGATGCTGAGAAGTGGAGTGGGCAGGGCTGGAAACATGGCCTTGGGCTGGGTTGCTAATTCTTGGTATGTACTATGAAAAGGGGAGCAGAAATTTTGGTGGACTTATAACCGTCTCTGCTACAGTATTTCTACCTGGTTACATACCCACAGATCCATATTTTGTCACTAATTCCCTTAAAAGCAGAGTTCACTGGACACTCCTGTGAAATTACACTATTGCTTGTTACCGCTTTTTTTTTTCTCTTAAATAATAGCATTCACCAAAAGATAATGAAAAATTTCACTTTTAAGGCCTCTTATTATTCTTGATATTTTTGTGGATCTGTGACTATTTGATTATACTAATAATTTTGGAATCTGTCTTGCTAATATCTAGGGAATAGCCCTAACTTGGGCTGTGGCTTCATGAGGGACCGTGGAGTAATTTCCAGGATTCTGAGAAGCCTTCTGTGTGTCTCTAAAGCTTATCTGTCACTGTCCATACAGTGAGCAAATACAAGCCCCTTCCCCTTTTTCCTTTTCTGTGGTTAGTGATGTATATATTCATTTAAAAATTTTATTATGAGAGAGGCTGGTGGAAAAAGTTTACATTAACAATTGAGATTACACTTAAGAAACTCAGAGATCAGTGATTAAGAATAAATTCACTTTGCTTACTCCTTATTTTGAACTCAGTCACTTTCCCTCAAAATATACCCACTTCCACACACGAGCTACTTCTTTCTAAGAAACAGGCTCAGAGTAGCTCTTGTTTATTCCGTAAATTTGTCAGACTCGAGTGTAAGAGTCTGCCTCCAATGTTTATCCTGTCTCTGAGAGATCAGATTGTCCGTAATGAATGTCAAGAGTTTTTTGAATCTGTGCTCTTATCAGATTTAGACATCAGACAGAAGGTCGGCTTATACTCTGTTTTGCTTACTGTGTCACCAGGCACTTTAATTGTGTTTCTTCAGCTTAACTGTGTGTGACGGATGGGATTATGCTTTCTCGAGTCCCAGCTATGCCCTGAATAGTGCTGTATGAAACAAAATTGCTTATTTCTCTTGTACTTATAATTGTTCCCACTTGGGAATTATTCATATTTTTATAGAACCATCAAGTGTTACACATGAAAGAAATCTAAAAGCTCATGTATTTGGTTTCCCACGTATAGATGAAGAAAGAGAAGGTTGACAATGTCACATGGCCTGCTTATAAGGTTACTGTGGTATTAATGTGATCTTCTTATCTAAACATAGTTAATGCTGAAAAAAATTACAGTGGCTTATAAGAAACAACAAAAGTTTGTCTTTACTCACGTCATTGTCTACATGGGTCCTGGGGAATGAGCAGAAGGGGAAGGTGTAGTCATTCAGGGACTCTGTGTTTCTGCTGTGGTATATAGAGATCTCGGCACTGGATGGAGAAAGTATGGGAGAGGCACACTTTCTCTGAAATGACTCAGATCCAAAGTGACATATCACCTCCACTCATATGCTGTTGGTGCATATTTGCTCCACAGCCTCACCTACATGCAAGAGAAGCTGGGGTGGATAGTTTAACTAGTATCTAGCAAAGGAGAACAGGTTTGGTGAGTGTCCAGTGGAACTCTGCAATGTGTTCACATATCAGGGGCTCTCCAAGGGTCAGCCAGCAGCATCAGCAGCATCTGAAAACCTGTGAGAAATGAAAAATTTTAGGTTCCACCTCATCCTGCAGAATCAAACCTCTGAGTGATCCTGCAGGTTAATGTTTGAGAATCACTGATGGATCTTACTAAACCCAGTGCAAGTGTTCTCAACGTGAGCCATATGCTAGAATCACTTTTAGGGAAACAAAAATGAAACCAAATCAAAATTTATGGCCCGCCAATTAAATCAGAGTCTCTGGAGGTGTGTATGTGTGTTTTAAAGTAAAATTTTCTGGTTTTCCAGTTGGCCAAGATTAGGGACTATTATCCTGTACATGGAAAGTGGAGCTCATGTTTCTTTTCTTGCTCAGTGCAGCATAAAGCTTATTATCTGTGTAGCTTTAGATATGCTAGTTAACCTCTCTGAACTTCTCATTTCTTATTAATAATCCTCCACTATATGTCACATCGTAATGGTCTTTTTCCTTTCTCCTTCACACACTCCCATTTCTCCCTTTCCCTATATCCCGTTCCTCTCTCCTCACAGTTTACCTCCCTGTCTCCAGCCATTTCCCTTTTATTTTGCTATTGTACTTATTAATAGTTTGGATTTTTTATTTTAGACACCTTGTGCAATGTCTAATTTTCCATGTCTGATTTCTCTCACTAAGCTTAATGGTCTGAGTGTTCATCCACTTTCCTGCAAAGGACTCAAATTCATCTTTCTTCATGGCCAGGTAGTACTCCACTGTGTATATATACCACATTTTCTTTATTCATTCATCTGTTGATGGACATTTTGGCTGCTTCCAAGATTTAGCTGTCATGAACTGTGCTGCTGTAAGCGTGGTTATTCTTGGATGGCGATAATTTGATGTCTTTAGCTCCTTGATCCGCAGAGGAGTTATGACTGGGTCAAATGAAGTTTCTATTTTCAGTCCCCTCCTCCTCCTCCTCCTCCTCCTCCTCCTCCTCCTCCTCCTCTTTTCCTTCTTTTTCTCCTCCCAGAAAG
>PVKB01006027.1:0-76606 GCA_004027205.1 Ctenodactylus gundi
TAAATTTTGCACTTATACATATCGATAAAATGGAGAAAATATGTTCACCATCTTTAGCCATTAGAAAAAAACAAATCAAAACAGTGTTGGAATTGCATCGTTTCCCGGTCTGTGTGGCCATCAGGTATATGGAAAGCAATGAATACTTGTTAAAATTTGCTTGGGTCCATGAACAAAAGGGTAAGTGTAGGCAAGATGGGAATGAAGTTCTGTTACAAAGGGAGGCAGACAGTAGTTTTATACTACAAATATATTATCCATATCACAATAATCAATAAGATACCTACCTAATTTAAATCATAAAATATACTATAGTTATCTCCAGAATAGCGATATGACCAAATTGACTGTTTTAAATAAAAAAATACTTACCTTCCTATTTGTGTTTCAGAATGTTCAAGCCCGGACTTCCTCAAGGGTTCTTGGAGGCAGTTAGATGACAGGTGGAGAGAGTCTCCCCTTGGTACAATTCAGTGTCGCTGCTTTCTCTACCCTGGCAGGAAGACCTGGGAGCATGCTGTTCCCCAGCAGGTGGGAATTTTAATGCTCAGTCAGCTAGTGACAGTGAATAGACCGGAAAAAAGAGCCCCTTGGAGAAAGGCTTAATGTGAGACAAGCTGTGATTCTGAGACCTGTAATTGTTGTAGGTGAGAGATACAGTAGTCAATTTACCCAGTGAAATCAAAATGAGGTGGAAGAGTGAGCTGAGGCACTTACGTCGAAATGTATTTCCACTTTTCCAATTTTGTTTGTGTTTCTAACTTAACTTATAATCTAACCCTGCCTTGCGCGTGTATGTTTGTCACTTCTCTTTCAAAGAATTTAAAAAGCTGTGCTATCAATCATCAAAATAGAAGGCACAAAAAGTCATTTTCATTCTGCACTTTCAGATTAAAAGGAAACTGGAGGGAAAGGGAAACTTATGTAAAGGGCTTTTTATTTTTATTGATTTATATTTTCCTCGGATTACTTGAAGAAGTAGCTGGCTGCCAAAGTCAAGAAGAGTCTCAAAGTCTCTTCTAAACTATAGCCACGGATGTAATCACCTAAACAGAACTCAAGTAAGCTGTCAACGAAGGATGATTTTTCTTTTGTACTCGTGACAGGAACATAGAAAAAGATTATGAAAATGTATCTTTTTTCTGATAATATTAATTTTTCAAAAAGTAAGGATCAAAAATCACATCTATTCATTTATATGTCCTACTTTTTATTTTCCCCATTTTATTGAGACATATATACTTGCAAAATTTAAGGTTTACAATGGAGTTGAGCATTTTGTGCACATACGCATCCTGCCAAGGACACAAGGGCTTTCCCCCTCTCTATATGTCCTACTTTTTAACTCTTTATTTCTTCTTTTTCTTGTTTTTCCTCTTCCTTTTTTTTTCTGAAACATGTTCTTATTCTGTAGTCTAGGCTGCTCCTGAACTCACTATGTAGTCCAGGCTGACAGCCTTGGGATTATGCAAATCCTTCTGTCTCAGCCTCTGGAGTGCTTGCATAGCAATCATGTGCCACCACCCATTGCTTACATGATGCTGGGAAACTGAACTCAGGGCCTTGACATTGTCACTCAAGTGCTTTAACCACTGAGACATTCCTCCAGCCCTTAGCTATTTAATTTTACAGTTTTTGTCTTTCCTCCCTGTATCAATTTTACATTCTGATTCCTCTTCTATAATATTCATTGTACTGTATCCATAATAATTGCAATAATATCTTCCTTAAGAAATGATAAGGAAATTTCACAACTTTTAAAGATACAGAAAGGCTCAATATATAAATCTATAGATCTTATTATCTTGACAAAATACTTTTATATTTATTTATTATTTTCCTAAGAAATTATATTATTGGACTTTCGGTTATAGATGAGAGATACAAGCCAGAATAGATGAATATTGTTCCAACTCTTAGTAAGAAGACAAGGTTTCATATTGCAAGTTATTAACCATTTTTCTTGAAACCATGAGAACACTGACTTTATAAGACCAATAATAAGCCCAGCACTCGGAAACAGATAGGCATTTGCTATAAGAAACAAATTTCCAGCATCTGCTTTCTTGAGGCAAATGGTGAAAAATCCAACACAAGCCAGTACATTATTTAAGTGGGAAATGCTCACAAATTTTCAAAGGCCTCATGCCAGATGGTGAAATACTATCAAGAAATGGATTCTGCAGACACATCGGTGTTGCTTTTGCCTACAGATTTGACTTCGTGATTCAAACTAAGAACTCACAGAAGACATGGGGAGGTATTATTTAACTAGAAATAATAAATAATAAAACATTGCCAAAACATGGATCTCTGTACGAAGATGATCAGCATTGAAAATAGAATATTGTATATAAAATATAACTTTAATTTTATCTATTGCAAAATTGGAATTTTTCATCAAAAGTTGTAAAATTGAATTATATGTATAGCAAACCAAAAAATGAAAAGTTTTCTGTAATGTTCAAGGATTGAGGAATACCGAGTAGTAATAAAGGGTCTAAATTTTTTATTCTACAATAAAAGTTGTTTGGGAATGGAATATTTAAAAATATAAGTCATAAACACAAGATAATTTTAAAACATGAAAAGTAGATGGACACAGTCCCAAAGTTACAAAACTTAATGAGTGATTTCCCGTTTTAAGAACACATAACAATTCCAATTATATGTGCAATCTGCAATAAATCTTTCAAATATATATGCTAAAATGGAAAAAAGTAGGTGGACATACAACTGTAATTGAAAACTGAAATATTCCATTCTCAGAAATTGATAGGCTGTGGTGGTAAACTTGTAAACCATACCATGCAAATTTCCTCAAGAACTAAAATTAACACAACTATTGACTCACAGAACACATGGAGGAATCTTTAAACGAGTCTATTTAAAAGAAGCTAGACCCCAAATGCGGCATATTATATGATTTCATTTGTGTGAAATTTTATAAAAAGTAAAACTGTAAGTATGAAAAAAATAACTACGGGTTGATATAGGATGGGGTGAGAAGAGGATTACTAAAAATAACATGCAAATGAAAAATTTAGGATGACAAATTCTCTGAGTTTTTACTGTACACATAATATATATGTATGGCCCATATAAATATATTGCCATAAATAGTAAATGCAATACTTTTGGTTTTTAAAAAGAATATGAGTACTTGGGAATCACAGAATGAAATGTAGATGATGAACATTGAAAACTCTCCTGTAAGTGTATACTGTAACCTCACAAGAAGACTTGACCAAAAGGTACTAATCCAACTAAATTTGAATAATATGTTTTAACTGCTATTTAAAGGTATAAGAGAGAGAGTTAAAAGAAAAAAAAACTCTGTTAGATTTTGTCATTCTGAAACTTCTCTAAATGAATGCAAGGTGAGAACAAAGACTAAATAAATGATAGATAACAGGAGACAGGCTATTCACACCCAGAGAGAGAAGTTACACCTAAGCAGGAAAGCCAGGCCCTGGTGATATGAGCTGGGGCAATTCAGCTCCTTAGTAAGACCCAGGCTCAAATTAAAAATCAAAATGAACTGAAAAATAGGCTGGGGGTGCATCTCAGTGTGGAGGGTCCGAGTTCAACCCCCAGTTCTCCACCCCCCTCAAAAAAGAAAGGAAAAAGAAAGAATAGAAAAGAACAAAAACAACAAAAAAAGACAGAGAGAAAGAAACCAGGAAAGCAAGGGGTTGAATGAACCCTTTGATGTTGAATTCAAGTCAGAAAAGTGCGAATTTAAACAAATCATACACTCATACATACACACAGGTAAAACTGAAATGTATGCCAATGTCTACGCAGGTGAGTAGGCACACTATGGGCTTCTAATGTCGAAAACTTAGAAGTCCTAGAAGTGATGGAACCACAGAAGCATTGAGTGCAGACTTACAATATGTCAGTTTCAAAATATCATTGTCCAATAAAAACAAAACTGTTGTCTGAGACAGGCTCACTCTAAGAGTGAGGAAGGCAAATATGTACTGTGGAGTACATTTAGAAATAGAAGTACACAAACAGACAAGCAAATAAAGAATACCTCCACACAAAAAAAGTGAAAAGAAAGATGAGTTGGTCACAAAAAATAGATCCCGTCAGAAAAAATAGCAATGTTCCAATGACTAAACCTAAAATAATCCATTCAAAGAGATAGGTGAATAAATACTGGACAGCTGTCAAAAGAAAATGTTTCTGTGAGCCAATACTTATATAAACAAGTGTAATCATGATTGATATAGGGAAAGTTTTCTTTAGAGAAGGCCTCTCCTTAAAGACATTATGAATTTCTCCTTGAATGTGACATTAATAACTGTGTAAGCAAAACTTGCGAATGACTGTTGACTGGCAGGAACTGTGGAGGAATGGGGAACTTTCATTGTCCCAACATACATTCTCCGAAAATATTTAATAATTGACATTGTTTTAATATCCATAATATTTTAATATTAGACGTCACCAATATTAAGTCATATAGACACCATAGTCTTCCAGATATGACATAATGAAAAGTGAAGCCATTACTGTGATGTTTTTTCCCAAATATCCACTGCCTCGGTGTGCATTCAATGCAGGAAACATTTTATATAGACCATGCCTGCCCAGAACACTTCAAGGTTTGTGGTCAAGTAAGGAAACTCAAAAACACATAGAAGATAATAAATAAAAAAAAACCTAAGAAAACATGAGGTCTTAAAGAAACATAACATTAAGAATTTGGTCTAAGAACAAAGAAAGAATGTTGAAAATTAACAAAATCAAAAAATAATTGGTAGAGTGTCATTTCTCAGTTTTGGTAACTGCATCATTGTTAAATAGGGTATGGGAAGAGACTAGGACTCTCATAACTATTCAAACCCTCCTACAATCTAAAATTCTATCAAAACATACCTTGGTAAAAAATTACAGTATTTTGGCTGCTTTATAGCTTGACTTAATAGTCATAATTATATTTGCTACTTTCTATGCTGTCAGATATTTTTTCTGCAAATATTTCAGAAATATAAGATTACCTAGCAGATGAAATTAATATGACATATTAAACAAATCCATAGTGTTGAAATACACGAATTTCCATCTTTGCTCTGATCTTATGTATAATTTTGTGGAGGTCATTTTGTTTTTATAAATCAGTTCCTGTTGCACTATAAAATTGGTATAATATTGCTTGCTGTTTTTTAATATTAAGACCAAGGGAAAAATAAGAAAATTACCAAGTGTAAGTGTGTGTTCTGGTACTACAGCAAACTAATAAAGAAACCTGGACTGAGACTGAGCTGATTGAGCAAATCTGGCAGTTAAAAACTAAAGTGAACAAATCCTAAAATTAAAAAACATCACATCCTGATAACAAGGATAGGTTCTGAGCTTCCCTTAGGAATTTCTTGAAAATAATACTGTAATATTGAGGAAAGACATAAATATGTGAGTCCCCAACAGTTTCTGTTTTCACTCTGTCTGCACTGTATATAATCTAAACAGACATAAAGCAGAGTAGGTAACTGGTCATGGTCTGAACCTCCCAGAAGGGTGAGTCAAAATGAAATTTCTCCCATTAAGGTGATTTATATTCAAAATTCCAGCGTTTGCTTCTGGTTGATAATCCCCACATAAAGTTCTAAACAAGAACAAGCATTACCATGATAAAACAGACAACATATATTGGTAAAATATTCAACTACTTATTCTCTAGTACCAAATCAAAGGCAGTATCATTCCTTAGTGGAAGTTGTACAAATAAATATCATTTTTTATCTTCAAAGGGACAGGAGTCGAAATTATATAATTTCTTTTTTAACTCACGTGTCTTACATGTGATCTGAGAAGAACCAGACTGACTCTGGAGAATGCTAAAATAACAGCAATGTAAGTTATTGATATAAATATGAGCTTCTCATCTTATAAGTAGCATCTTATTTGAGCAAATCAAGCCAGTCACCCTTATGTATTATGGAACAATTAACCCCCAAAATTTCTCTATTCAGATGAGTTAAGTAATGAGCAATAAATCCAACAGCAAAAATTTGTTTTTTATTGTATCCAGAGGAATTTTATTATTTTGATTTCAGACCGATGATCACAGTAGTTATTACACTGATGGAACTGTAACAGTTGAATCAGGAAGACACAGGATAGCAAAGAGTATAGACACATCCACAAAATGCATGTAGACGTGAGCTTGGTAGTTAAATTCCCCAGCCCTTGGTGGGGGAGCCTCTGTTATTTCCATGGGCTCTACTTTCCAATAGGATGTCCTACTTAAATTGATAAGCAACATTCTGTAACTTGACCTTGCACAATATTTCTAGAAAAAAATGACCTTGAAAACAATAAATGCCATTTTGAGTGTGCCATTCAACTTATCAGTTAATCACACAAACTGTTGTCAGTTTCAATCGAGATTTTGACAAAAGAAGAATTTTTAGCATTTGATGGCGTTCTAATATCTTTACAAAAAGATAAAATGAATTAAAAATATAAACCTGATTGCTTTGTTAAAATATGCACAGAATAGTCAGATTCATCTTCAATAGAAATTTCTATTGTTGCCATCTTATCTTTAAATAAGGCTGAGAGAAACAGAAAAAGCCCAGTGACGGACAGTGAAAGGATTGCAATCATGAGTAGAGCCATAGCAGGGGATTCCAAGGAAGAGGGAGATTAAAAAGACTAGAATGAATCGCTCAGAGCAGAGGAGGGGTCTAAGTGATAAAATAAAGGAATAGTAATTCAAGCATAGAATAAAGTAGATTAAAGAGATTCTTTTATTTTTGCCTTCCTTTACAATTAGACAATAGCGAAAACCTGGGCCTTCAAAGCACGAACATGGAGGTTTTCTTCCTTGTGATAAATTGTCAAGTCTCTTCATTTCTGCCACCGTCATTCCTAACTGGAAAACTAGATCAACTCTGTGATTTAAGTTTGCAGTATGTATTCATTTGATAGAATGCTAAATATGAGAAGAACTTTAGATATAATTCTAGTCTAACAATATACAACTTCAAAGTAATAGAAACTAATGTGTAGTTCATTACCCACATGTGCTTGGAAACTGAATGAGTGGGGAAGCTCTTTCCAAGATTCTTTTTTCAGAGGTCTTCAGGGCATTTTATGGTTATCTGAAGACCAACTATTGTACATTATTATACACATGCACACTCATATATACAAAGTATATACGTAAGCATGTACACATACACCATTGTTTATATATATTGAGCATTTAATATAGATATAAATACATTTGGTGCATTAAAAATTTAAAATGCATTTGCATTTTACCAGTTTTTGCTGTTACCTCTTTAAGATATTTTTTGAATGTAGAAATTCTCAGCAATTCACATGAGGACGTGTACATTCACAGCCTGAGTCACTGGAAAGCGCTTAAGCATCACCTCAAGCATTTGTAGACACAAAACAACCCAGAAAATATCTGAACAATGGGAATTTTCTGAGTTCGGGACTTCTTATAAAACCAGACCTTTATAGAATTCAGGATTGCTTAAGCAAGAGGAACATGGGCATTTCCACATTTCTTTCTACAACCATCAAGGGAAAAAAATTATTTTTATAGAAGATGGTGAATCAGAGTTTATCAACAAAGGCAATAATAAAAACATCAACGATGGCGACATTTTTATGAGACAGGATTTTATTAATGTTCCAGGTTAAAAGTAAAAGGAAAAAAATTATATATGTAAAAAATCATAATCCCTGTCTTCACAGAAAGAAAAATACAATGCATATTTCTTCCAGTAGAAGTGAAGGAATTGTTTAACTGTTTAATGCAGTTTTTTTAAGCAGTTGTTTAAAGTGACTAAAAAGAAAAAATGCTGGGAATAAGAAAGAGATACAAGAGAGGAAGAGGACTTGAGAATTCATAGAACATCAATGTTAAATGATTAGAACATATTTAAAAGAACCAAAAAGCGAAGGAGAGCTTCAATTAAGAGGTGTTAATTTTAGTTTTGGGCAATACATCTGATCTCTTCTCAAAAATAGCCATTATAAAGGTAGGGGTCGATCAACAGAAGTTTTGAGAATTAAGGAGCAGGTAATATTCAAACTTAAGAAACATTTTATCTAGGAATATTTGTTAGATGGATACTGTGTTATCGACCTAAAGTGTCTGGAGTAGAAGACATGTGTAACAGTGATATTTAAAACACGAACATTTCTGAGAATAGAGCTGCATTATCTTTACAGGTAATCACCAGAATCTCAAATTAAGAACCAAAGGGACTATTTAATTTTATATAACTTATAAAAGTTGAAATAATGCCTCCATCTCTGACCTAGACTTGCACATCTTGAAATAAACAGACCACGGAATCTTTTAAATCACATTTTGTTCTCATAAGTCAAATGAGAATAGAAAATTGAGAGAATAGCTGGAAAGAAGGACCTGATGAAAATATGAGCAAACCTTTGTCCTACTGTTCTTTTCCGTGTGTCTTTGTCGTATTTTCCCTTCATATTCAGTGATCTATAATAGCAAACACCTTCTGAACTCAATCCTTTCTTTGGGTTTTTCTGCCCATAACTTTCTATACTACCTACTCTTTCTTACCTTCCAAAATAATATTTACAATTCCTCAGTCTAGATGCTAAAGGAAGCAAGTGTTTGTCTGCCCTAAATTAATGCTGTCTATACGGAATTCATTATCCTGCTTTCACACACTGAAAAGAAATACTGCTAATAAAATTTTTGCTGTCCTCTTCAGTGTCCTTTGTTGGCTCAGGCTGGTACGTAACAGCGGGTGCTTTAGCAACAAATGCTGTTGACACTTGTAAAACCTGGCTAGCCCCAGCTCTGTCGTCTCTGCTTAGGGAAACAACATTTTTTTCTTTTTTTTTAATGTTGGATGTCAGGAGATATTTTTGCAGAATAACTCAGACAAATGAATGGCACACCAGGAAAACAATTTCACAGCTCAGAATTGACTGAAGAAACTTAAAACTTCAACCGTGGTCAATAATCTCGTAAGAAGCGTCTTTAAAAAATGTCTTCACGTATTTTTTTAAATTTCGTTTATTTTATTTGCAAGTTGAAATAAGAACTGTATAGCTTTATTGATTGTAATGTACAAAGAGATGTCTTTTTTTGGTTAACTTTGCAAATTATAACAATTTCTGCTCTTAGGTTCTTCTTGCTATAGGCATTATATGATATATTTACATGACCTCAAAGTTTTGCACAGAATATATAAGTATCTGTCAGCGTTATAATGAAATATCCATGATTAAATGTCTGAAATGTGTGTAATCTCGTGATCATTTAAAATATTAATATCATTTGAAAAACAGTTACCAGAAGGTATTGTAATGTGTTATAGTTCTGGAGATCTTCTTGAATTTTAAAGATACCATATTCAAGTTATTTGATTTGACCTCAGGAGAGTGAGGAGAAAAAAATCATCCAATTTCATTTGTTTTTATGTTTTTTGCCTCTATCCCTAGGAAGAAACTCAGTATCATAAGACTGAGAGGTCTTTCCATGTTCCCAAGCAGGAGGAGGCAAATCAATATTATATCACAATCTCTCAGCCTGGCCCTAGACCATTTTTATGTATATCAATGTGTTCAAGAGGTATTTTCAAAACTTGGAATCTATTCATAGAAGAGGGGGAAGAAAGCCAAGATCTACTGTATTCTCAGACTCACTGGTGGGTATTGTCTTCCTTTCTGACTCAGAGGGCCTTGGCTCAGCTTCTGTGCTTACTGTTTGTACTTAGCACGTAAATAAGTCTCCAGAGTGCTTACAGGGGCCCAGCACAGACTCACGCAAGTATAGCAGAGTAAAACTATAAGGAAATAAGTTTTACTAAAAGCTAGTAGTTTTGCAAATTTTAGCAAAACTCTATCATTTATTTTCACTTCCTAATCCCAGTTTCTGCCTCAGTCCCTAACTCTACCAACGTTCACCAATTGTAGCTGAAAATTAAGGAAAACACATTCAAGGTTAAATCATCAGCTTGGGATAAGCCTTTGATGAGTCAACAGTCTCAGCTTCCTGAACCTTAAAATATATTTTAAATAAAATTTATACATTTAAACAGCGTATGGTATGGTAAAAGGAACAACGTCTACATTTAATAAGATTATCACATGTCCTCTGACCACGACAAATGTTGAAGTAACTTTTTTTCAAAAATAAGTAGCTAAATCAAGAAAACATCAATATGTGTTAATGTGTATTCTATATTTTTTGGATACACAGCAAGATCATTAATATTTTAGTAGTTTTCTCTCTATATATATTTAGTGAGAGTTGTTTCACGGTTACTAGCAAATCACAAAGAAGTGAACATTTCCACTTCATTACTATGGCTAGGTCTCTAAAAACATGGTAACCTTAATAAAATCAGACAAGAATGAATTTTTAAAGTATTTACATCACCTAAAAATGCAAGTTCTCTCTTTGCCCTTTAGGCTAAATTACAGATCTCTGTTGCACATGAGAGTGGGTATGAGTGTGTGTGTGTGTGTGTGTGTGTGTGTGTGTGTGTGTGTGCGTGCGTGCAGAAAAAGGACCATACCTAGAGAATAAATATCCTTTTAATTATTATTATATATTATTCTTAATTTTTTGATTCATATTATGTAAGATGAGGAGCTTTAAACCGCACCGTAAAGCATCAAATACATCTTTTGCAATCCGTAATACTTTATTTTGCCTGGATGCTTAATTTTTAATTACATCTCATAACCACATTCCGAGCACAGTTAGGCAGAATTAGTATATTTAGAGCACAATTATTTGACATCTTATCAGAACTGAACTATATTATTGTGTAAAATGTACCCGAAATGTAAATTCATCCCCACTATGAAAAATAAATTTGAGAATATTTGCTTGTTCGCAAATTATCTCTTGGACAATAGTTCAAATGAGTGATAAATTGCTTTCTCATCTGTTTGAACCTGGTTTGCCCATCTTAGAATAATTCCCTTTTCTTCTGCTTCTTTATTTTTCTAATTAACTTTTTTGTTCCATTTCAAAAGGTAGTTCCTTCATAAATTATTTTAATATTTTTAAAGCTTATATTTCTCACAGTTTCTGTGAGAACCAAGAATGTTTCAAAAGGTACTTACAGAATCTATGTGTGTGATGTTTACTCTGGTAAAAATCTACATGTTGTTTATCATATTAAAACCTGCAGTTAGTAAAACTCCAGTCACTCTATGGTATGTGGTTACTTTTGGGCTAAATGTAAGGTAATGAAACATAGGACTTCCTTTATAAATTATGAATTACATATTGGGCAAGTTAAACAACAGAGATGCTTAGATTCATTTCATTCATTCCTCAACAATAGGCAGGACTCCTTAGAAAGTTCTAGTTACTTAGGTCTACACTTTGACCTATCTATCTTGAAAGATGAAATAGTAGAGAATATTGCTCAGTTTGCCCCTGCAGGCGAAACTCTTACCTGTTAGCTCTTTACTCCCATGGATAGCAGAGACATACTCTGTCCACCGTGGTGTCTTTCCTGCATCATCGTCGTTCTTAACCATGGCGGCAACACGACATGGCCGCCACGTCCCCCGTTTAGTGGGAGCTCTTCCTATCCTTTCTTTCCGCAGCGGCCATCATCAACAATCTTACACATAATGAGAGTTCTGAAGCGCCCCACACGAGGGCTTTCTTTTTCCATCTATCCTTTTCCCTATTCATTACTTCTACTTGTTTCCATCTCATTTTATAAGACGAATTTCCCCTATTTTACTGTGTTTGTAAAGTCATTTTTTATCACTTATTATGGGTGAGGGTTCACCTTGAAATGCTGTGTATGTTTTTACAATTTATACAACAAAAAGTTTTTAAGAAAATGTGTCTTTGTTTTGAAGGCTTTGTATTTTTTTTAAATAAAGGAAAACAGAAGCTCAAAGAGGTTCAGTATTTTCCTTAGAGTCAAATAGATACAGATAGATACAGATAGATTTGTATTTAGATTCAAATACAAATTGACTATTCCACCCCAGTTGCTCTACTTATACTCTTAATCACTGGATTATATTGGCTGAAACAATCTTACTCCTCCACTCCCCTTTTTCTGAATACGTACTTTTTTCTTGGGATTCAGTCTCATGTATTCATGTTTTTTGTCATTTCTTTCTTTCTTTCTTTCTTTCTTTCTTTCTTTCTTTCTTTCTTTTGGTGGTAGTGCTGGTGGTGTAAAAACCTTGGGAATTCAGTGAGGGCTTTTTCCCTGAGCTATATTCCCAGCCAATTTTAAAAATTAAAATACAAATATTTATAGACTGGAATTCACTAAGTCACTAAGATGTCCAGGATAGACTCAAGTTTGTCATCTTTCTGCATCAGCCTCCTATAGTGTCAGGATGATCGATGTGTAGAATTCTCAGCTTTGTCGCCGTGGCAATGCTCTATGTACTCTTTCCACATTCATGCAACATGTTCTCCCATATTGATTCAGAACACTTGATGATGTCTGCAGCAACTATTTAGCAAACATCCGTAGAAATTGTGCCATGCCTGAAGGTGGTGCTGAAGCAGTAAACATAGCCTCCACCTAAGTGCAAACTGACTTTACCATGTAAGCACATGAAATGTGATGATGAATGAAGAGCTGACCTGATCTGTGCATTACAGTGTCTTCTGGAGACTCGTTTATATAACAAGAACACATCAGATACAACCATGGTGAGACCCAGAAGCCCAGCTTGTATCAAACAGACCGAGTGTAACCTCAGTTCCTAAGTTACCAGATCTTGTGTTAGGTCATTCACTAGGTCTATAAATAGATGCTTTGACCAATGATAATAAACTTTTATGATTTCTCTATCATATTTTAGAGAGCACTAGATGTTTACACTTTGAAGGCAAACGTCACTATTAGAAGGAGAATTTAGTTGAAAACATCAAATAATTAAACATAAAACGCCCTGAGCTTTCCCCACTCATGGCGTGAACCTACCATTTACAAAGAATACAGTATACATCAAATAATTAACCTGCCATTTGAGTTTTCCAGGGTCTTAGACCTTCTGTGATTGAAGTTGATGCTTTGGGGGAAGCAAGTACAATTGTAGTTTAAACAGAATTTAAAAAGAAAACTCCAGTTACAGGTAGCTAATCTTAAGACAGAAGTGAAAATGTGAACTTTGCACCTGCTGGAAAAATAAACTGTGGCCTGCAGTGATGCTCTGACAGCAATCAATTATGTTCTGTTCTAAATTTTGGCATGTGTTGTTGCTTGGCCTATATGTGTAAGTACTGATAAATATTTATAAGGTCTTGTAGTCTCTTTATACAAATAGAAGGTGGCATATATTTTATAGTCTTTGAAAAGTAGGATCATCCTGGCAAATAAAATATGAATACATAGGAAGGGATGGTAGGAGGCTACAGAAACTTGGCTAGCAGGATTCTTTATACACTGTGTGAAGACTTTTTGCTAATGTGCCCCTGTATGATGCTTGTTAGTACATCTAAGCACCAGAGAAGAAGGAGAGATAAGCTACAATATACAGCAGAAAGAAATGTCCCTGCATTCATATTCTTAAAGAATTCTTCATACTACTACCGGTGCCCTCAGGCTAGAACAGGCATGAGGAGACCACATGGCTGCTATGTAATGAAGCTTTCTATTTGGGTTATTCCAAAAAGCTCCTTGCAAGTCACCAAGCTAGAAACTAAATCAAGGACTTGACCAAGAAAGCAAACTGGATTCGGTATACTTCCCTAAATGAGTACATGGAGTCGAAATACAGCACATGCAGGTACACACACGCACACGCACACACACACACACACACACACACACACACACACACACACACACTTACATTTAGCAGACATGGTGAAGTACTTGATTTAAACCAAATAAAACTGAACATCTCAGCTCCTAAGGCAAAGCAGGGTTCTGAAGACAGTTGTAATTAAGTGGGATTTCATAACCGCTCCTACTTTCCCCAGCAAGGCTCTCAGGGGAATCCCGAAGCACCAGAGCCAAGAGATCTCTTCTCACAAACAAGCCACAAAACAGTCGAAATTGCTAAGCACAGACTCTCTTCCTTGCAGGAGGAAAGTTCTCTGCAACAATGCCCAGGACAGTTGATGCCACGAGGGGTTTCTCCCCGGCTCGAGAAAATACACTGAGAAACTCCGATTCATTTCCTTCAGCTATGAATTAAGGATATGAAAAATACCTTTCATATTAAGTATCAGTAAAGATGAAATGAAATGGTTTAGGGCTCAAATTCTTTAAGTGATATTTCACCTGAATATTATTTCCCAACACATACTTTTGGAAAAATTAATATCACATATAGATTATGCTTTATGCACTTTTTTATTTTAAAGAAATATTTACAATTAAATTACCACAACAAAACTTCTTGTTTTGAGCCCTATAAGTAAATGGCAATTTATTGATTTTACATGGGTACTGCTCCCAATATCTGTACAAGAGTTTTTCTTATCAATTTCAAATCACTGCATAATTACCACTGTGAAGTAGTTATAAATCAGAGAACGATTCACTAGTTTGCAATCATGTTGAGGACAAATGCACGTACACAGAGTGTGAATTGCACACATTAATAGGACACAGATCACATCTAATTGCGTGGACTTTAATTTTTCTAATTCCAATATAATTGAACTGTTTTTACATGACGTTTTAGATAAAATTACCATTTCGGTTCTTGTTGGTTTATATTTATTTATTAATCTGCATGATCACTTGTATAAACTTGAATGATTTTATGTATTCTTATGGACCAAACACTGTTTTCTCTCAAATTATTATATTTAAATTCCTAACACCTAAGGTAGATTGTATCAAGAGATAAGGACTGAGGTAATTGGGCCTGAATTTGATATATCTTAGAAGAGACTCAAAAACTCTTTCTTTTCTCCTCATGTCCCTCTCTCCTCTCTCTCTCTCTCTCTCTCTCTCTCTCTCTCTCTCTCTCTCTCTCTCTCTCTCTCTCTGCTTCACTTTTACAAGATAAGACAAATTAAGGTGCTCACAAAAGTCATAATTCCCTGATGTAGATGTTAAGGCATCTTCCAAGAACAGAAGCTTGATATTTATGCACACACCAACAGCGATTTCTGTGCTGGACAAACTTCAAGTACAGAAATCGGTGGGGTCTCCAACTGTGACCTCTGAATCACATGTCCGAGAAAGGCCTGGGAATGAACAAAATGTTTCACAGATAATTTCAGAGACTAGCCAAGATTCAGGCTTACTATAAAGTGAGTCCTTACACGAATTCACTTTTATCTCTGTGCCTTGTTTCATACTTGTTGGTGCAGTAATGCTTCCTAAAGGGAAAATACAGACTTGTTTCTTTGGTTCACTGGCTGCGCTTGAGCCCACCTGTACTTGGCATATGCTTTCTGCTTTTTTTCTTTTTTTCTTTTTTTTCCCCACACCACAGTGGCAATGAACAAAGCCTCGCAACTCCCAGAAAGCCAATGGTGTAAGCCTGGGTGAAATACAAAATCACTGGTAACTTTAGGGCCTGTGATTTACCTACAAATTTGAGTGAGAAAATATTCTGGAGAGGAAACTGTTTTGAGTACGTGGAAAACAGTGAGCATTACTGACTCCTCTTTTCTTAGCCAGTCTTAAAGTATTTCTAATGAACTATGTCATACCTAGTCCTTAATATCATCAGTGATGGGAATCCGAGTGTCAAGGGCACCAAGAGTTCCAAACAGCAAGGGCCTCCTCTTCAAAACTGACAATAAGGTAATTTTTCGCCCATGTAGTCAACTATAATCAAATGTTATTTTATAAACTCCCTTAAAGTACAGATGTTACTTACTAAATTAATTAAACCAATATTAGGTGTTAATATCTAATGTAACAAAACAAAACAGATAGAAGAATTAAGATAAGCTTCAGTGAAAACAGAATTTAAGAGGAAATCTTTGAGACAATAATATACTTAATCAGAGAAATATACCTTTTGTTTCCAATCCTAGAAAATATTTACAGGTAAGCACGAATAGGCAGATGAAAGCTTCAATATAAATTTATTTTGAAGGTAAATATATAGAAGAAAATTAAATGACCATAGATGGGCTGTGGAAATAGTGTCACTCTAGCCTTAAGGGGGTACTGGCCTCAATCTAGAGAAGGTAAATATAAAACAACCACCAAATTGGAAAGGATTAGGTTAACTCTGAAAAACATTATATAATGGAATGTACTCAATAATGACATAGTATAAAAAAGATATATATGTAATGTCATAAAAACATTGAAAATATTTTCAAAATAGAAAAAATGAATGTCTAATTATCATACAAAAGAACTTAATTTATAATATGTAAACAAATATAATGATATTCACAGACTACATATTTCTGTATATTTAAATATTATTTAGGAGAACAATGATAATATGGTTACCTGAATTACTTAGAGCTATTTTCTGAAAATTAATACATTTTCTATGCGATTTTAATAATTCCAGTTAAACATGAGTATGCATATTTAATAATTATTACTATTAAGTATTATTAATTATATGCACCAATAACTCTAGAAGCCATTAGATAGATTTTAGGCTATCTTTTAATACTCTTTTAATATCATCTTGTGATATTTAGAATTAAATTCAGTTGTTTTCATCTTCCATGCATACACACATAGCTCTTAGTTCACTTTCAAATTCTTCCTAAGGAAGGAATAAACTCACACGTATATGTGTCTGTGTTTTTTCTGGTCAAAAAAACCCCACAAAAATATGGCTGTGTCCCTCTAGGAGAGTAACAAAGTGAATTACAAGTATCCAATAAATATTTAGTACAAAGCCAGCACCCAAGAGGCCCTGATTGCTCGCATAGGACCCACGTGTGGCTCTCACTGGTGTGCTATGTCTTCCTCCACTAGTCTATAAAATTAAATGGCTATGACACTACCACTGACCCTGTGCGTCCATGTAGATTGTTGTGTGTTCAGTAATCCCAATCGCTCTGTGGCGGAAAGACATCTCTAACTATTGAGGTGAATAAAAACAATTGAAATAGAATTTTAAAAACAGTTCTTGGTTACTTAACTGGTCTCATTCTCCTAACTTCAGTATAAAGCAAGTAAACTAATTGGGGTGGTTATTTTAATTAGAAGCTGCAAAAATAAGTTAATTAAAAGATGTTATTTTGAAATTATATTAAAGAAAAGTAAGTCCTGATGAAAAGAGGTGCCTTCTTATAAATTAATAGTAAAAAAATTCAGTAAAATACCGAATAATTGAATAGCTAGATTGAAGTTCTGAGCAGTGATATACAGATATTTCAGAATACATGGAGTAAAACTTAAGAAGGTTAAATCTAATGGTGAAGGTTCTCAGTTTTTAAAGGAGAAAATATGGAAATGAAAAAGAACTGAAAAAGAAACTAATCTTTAAATGGCAAAATAAAAGTTCATTAGCAGAGGAATGTTTTAAAATAAATGTGCTATATCAAGTTTATGAAGAAGTATGGCTACATGAGAATTATAGCCAAACACTGGAAGATCAAAACTTATTATATCATGTTTATTAATACAGGTTTATAAGATTCAAATTATTGTAAATGCGATTACCTGAATCTCATAGAACTGAGATAATTTCTGCGCATGTGTATTAATTTTATGCAGGTCTGCATGTGATATGTAACCTGGCCTGTGTGCATCAGAACATAGAAATCTTTTAGAACAAGAGTGAGAGGAAAGGAAGAGTAGCAAACTTGACGAGTGACCTATACTAGGAAGATAGTAAAAATGAAATGCAAGCCGGACTGAGGAATATTATTAATAATAATATTAAAGTGCTTTGCAGAGCTAGTGTGTTTTCTAACCTAATCATTTGACCCTAAACATATAGACTACTTTTATTGGGCTGTTAGTTCTGCCTATGTTGACTTCAAAGATGTTTGTTATGTCTGTGAGTGTTAAGGTTTCAGCTTTTAGACCCTGAGAAGATTTATGAAAAGGGCCACAGAAAATTACGTGTCACAAAGTTACATGTCATAGCAAGCACTCTGTTGGATAACAAGGTAATTGTTTTAGCACAGGTTATTTTTCTTTAAGACACTACATGCAGAAAGTTCCAAGTGACAGGTGGGTGAAGGGTCAAATGTTGGGAGGATTTGGGTTTGTAGTTTATAGAACCAGAGAAAGTTCACTTGGGAGAGATCAGAGTGGGTGAGATCCAGAGATGCCAACTGCTCTCTTAACTGGGTTAGTTTTATTCTCTTAGAAATTGGATGAATTGTTGAGTGTTTTAGCCAATAGAACTTTTTTTTCAGTCAACAGGGGGCCTCTACCCCTATTCAAAATAAAATATTGAAATATTTCACAATACATGACATGATGATTTGTTTAATATCCAACATCCTGGCATGCAATAAATGAAATAATAATCCTAGACATGAAAGGATAAATAGGCCCCAATACAACTATAGAAGAGGATTTCCATATCCCACCATCAAAACGGACATATCAACTAGACAAAAACATTAACAAAAAAATGTTAGAGTTAAACCACAGTATGGAACGATTGGATTTAATAGATAATTGAATTGAATCACCAAAGCAGCCATGGAAGAACTTGAAAACTTCCTAGAGTGAAAGGACAAAGGAAGCCCATCATATGAGATCCTATTAGACATAATAAGAACAGTACTAAAACGGAAATTTATAGCATTAAATGCACACGTAAAAAAGCAGAGTAATTCAAAGTAAACGATTTGATGATGCACTTCAAATTCCTAGAGATGCCAGACGAACCTAAATCTCAAAGTAGTAGAAGCAAAGAAGCTACAAAAATCTGAGTAAAAATTAATAAAATTGAAACTGAATAAAACAATTCAGAAGATCAGTGGATCAAAGAGTCTGTTCTTTGAAAGAATAAATAAGATTGATAAACCTCTAACCAAAATAACCAAAAAGATAAAAACGTATCAATATAATTAAAAAGAGAGCAAATTAAATCACAATGAACAATACTGAAATTTAAAAGATTATTAAGAATGATTTTTTTTAAAAATGTACTCCAACAAATTAGAGATTTTGGGAGTAATGTCCTAAATCTCAATGTGGTCTCCAACCTTGGTCTCTAAGGTTTGGATGAAAACTAAGTAAAAAGTCTGATGATGTATGACGCTGTGTAATGCTGTGGATCCTCTATGGTTTCGGCTATCAGCTTATTTTTGTTTTCTCTAATTTTTGACAGTAAAGAATTTTGTCAGGCTAGTAAGGTACATGTATGTGCCTCTGTGTGTGTGTGTGTGTGTGTGTGTGTGTGTGTGTGCGTGCGTGCGTGCTCAGTGTGTACATCCATCTATCTATATGTAATTGGTGGGGTCTTACTTGCTTACTATAACACTATAACAGATTACTCTATACTAGTGAATGAGATATCAAAAGATTATTTTGCACAATTTTGGAGACAGGAAACCCAAGATTGCTGTCAGGACCCCAGGTTCTGATGAAGACTCTTTCTGATTTGTGACTATCGCCTCATTGTGTTCTAGTATCTTGCAGAGAAGATAGAGAAGCCTCTCTGTTTGTATCCCTCAGAAAAGCAACAAAGTTTTCATGAGAACTCCATCCTCATGAACTAACTTCTCCCCAAATCTTTTCAGAATACTATTTATGTGGTAAGAAGTGCAGTGTACAACTTTTGTGTGGTACAACCACGTGGTTCCAGAGATGATGTTATATTAGTTATATATTCCAACTATTAATGAAGATGTAAAGTCATTCAATTGCTTCTTACAAATATGTGCAAACTCAGTTCTATTAAAATCTGTGCATACAATGCTACTCAAGCTATGGCCAACAGTCATCAGCTGCCAACTTAAATGGACATCCACCTTTGTGAAATTGAGGAGAACACAGTAGGAAAGCCAGCTTTAATTCAAATATACATCAGTGGTGCCGACTGGCCATTCCATGTACAACTGCACAGTGCTGACAATTCCTTCATTATTAATCTATAATTTTAACTGTGTGATATTGTTTCTCTCCATCCTTCATAACATTTTGTTTAAGGCAAACTGTTGAAAAAATGTAATTTAAAACAAAAATTTCCCCAGGATCAAAAATCTTCCAAGTAAAGATAATAGGAAAAAAGGAACATTTTTATTATTACCAAATAAACATTAAACCGGAAAATTACGTGTGTTCCAGGAAACCTGATAAAACATTGATGGGGTTTCAAGAAAAACAAGCAAACAAAGAAAAAATCTCACCTCATCTTTGTATGTAGCCAAGCAGGTGCGGATCATTGCATTCGTAGGTTCAAGATGGACACGTCCTAAGGTAAAGAAACTAGACAGCGTTCTGTGCCAGACATAGTGGTTCCTAGAATTGTCTGATAACCAAGGATGACACTACGAGTTAGCTAATTGGTTTTATATAAGGAATGAAAAAATACAGCTTGTACTTTTAGTGACAAGACATAGTTTTACAAGTAGGAGCTGGGCTCCACTAAAATAACTTATTTTTCTACTTACACAAAAAATGAAGACAGGAAAGGCATCTCCCTGGATACTTATATTTTAAAGGAAGCACTCCCAATGTGATGGGAAACGTTTTTCCAGGTCATTAAGCTGGCCAAAATTGTATTTTTCAAAGGATTTATATATATCTCAAAAAGAGAGTATGTAAGAATACAAGCTTTTAAAATTAAATGCTATATAAAAAAGACAGACTGAGCATCTCTCTCTTCATACTTAAGAAAATTGAATTAGCTTTGTATCTTCAACTTTTATCTGTCCTTCCAAAATGGTATTTGGCATTTATATAAAACAGAAGCTGGCTTTAAAAACCATTTCTTTACTTTCATTTATGATATTTCTCTTTGATGTTTGATCATTTATTTTTCAAAAGAAAATATATACTATTTGACACTGAATTTACCTCTGTGGGAAAGGTATTACTTCAGATATGATAAAAGCTGATATATATTTAATACACATTTAATGTCATACGTATATAATTTTCAGTCATTATCTTTTTCAATTTTTTATGTAGAAAAAAACAAAATAGACTTTAATGCTTAATGTCCTTAACAGAAGTTTGGCATAAAATGTAAGAAAAAAGAAAACACAGAGGAATCAGCAGAAACAATTCAATGCCAAATACATTTTAACTTGTATAAGTAGCAAAGAGTGAAGACCAAACACCTTCTTTCACTTTAGAAAAATAGAAAAAAATAGAGTTCTTTGTTTCTTTCTTTCTTTCTTCTTTCTTTCTTTCTTTCTTTCTTTCTTTCTTTCTTTCTTTCTTTCTTTTTTCATGATAGTATCTTGCTCAGTAGTCCAGATCCTGAACTCACTATGGAGCCCAGCTGGTCCTGGACTCAGGGCAATTCTCCTGCCTCAGCCTCCTTAGTACTGGCTGGGATTACAAGTGTCTACCACCACACCTGGTTTATGTGATGCTAGGAAATGGAACTGAGGTACTTAGCGCTACTTTAACCATTGAGCCTTTTGTTTAACCCAATAGGCTTAAAAAAAAAAGAAAAAAATGAAATACTTATAACTTCAGGTTTATCATAAAACAATAGTTTGGAAAGATCATCCTGTACAAAGGAACATTGGAATTCTGTGTCCTCAATAACCGTGTAACTTCTACTAGAGGGGTTAAGGAGTAGTGTGGGAGGCAGGAAGGGGAAGAGTGAGAGAAGCACACACACACAGAGAGAAAGAGATTGAAAGACTGAGAAAAAGTTGAAAGATGGTCTCTAAAGAATTGGCCTTTTGACATCTTTCAAGCAGAAAACAAATGTATACAAAGTATGGGTTAGGATCAGGCTGTGTGAAGGATGTCTAATGAATTTGGGGAAAATGTAGCCACATTCAGAAGGAATCAGGGCTCAAAATAAACTTGAATGAGGCCACAGTCAATCTCATGAGAAACTTTTTGATATTCCAACTCTGCACAGCAACTGAAGACATTTGGAGCAGAGATCTGGACAACGCTACACTCGCTGTTCTAGCCTCTGCTCTCCCGAATGTAGAAGGGTTCACTCTGCCCTTGTGACCCAGTTACAGAAAGACAGAGGTACTAGGGTAGAAGAAGAGAAATATCTGTAGGGATCAATATAGATTAAAAGAGAAAAATCTAGATGACATAGCAATAAATACAGACATGTGCAGAAGAGCTAATTAGGAGAATGGCCCCAAGATTCGGGAATGTGGACAATCCCATATTAGGTTATCTGCAAAGCAGGAGACAGGAGAGTTTAGTGATGTGATTGTGAATCAGAAAGCCCAAGAGAGAAACAAGCTAACACTGTGCGGTTTAACATGCTGCTGGAAGCCTGAGGTCCCTGAGAGCCTGAGGATGGCGGTATCAGAGTCCAAAATCAGTAGATTTGTTTTGTCTTTGAGACGCATTCTCGCTCTCTAGTTCAGGCTGGTTCTGAATGCACAGTGTAACCCAGTTTGGCCTAGTGCTTGATTGCAGGCCTGGTTTCTTTTTTATGTGGTAATAGAGAATCAAACTATGGCCTTGCACATGCCCAGCGAAAGCTCTTCGCTCACTGAGCTATACCTCCAGTCCTGACCCAGCAGTCTTGATGTCCCTGGGAAGGAAGAAATAGATGTACCACTCTGGACAGAGACAAGTCATGCTTGTCCCACCTGTTTACTTCATCTGGGTCACCTGCCAACTTGACATTGCCCTGCCATAGGAAGGCAAATTGTCGTTACTTAGTTCGGCAAGTCATATGCTAATCTCCTCTAAAAATATCCTCCCAGATTTCGTCAGAAACAATAAGTTGTCTATAATATAGACAGCTCAACTATCCACTTAAACTGATAACTAAAATTAACCAACATATTTATAAGTGTTTTAAAACTTGATCCCCCCAAACTTCCCACATGCTGTCACTTTGGGGATCAATTTCAATGCATACATTTCAAATGTCACAACACTCAGATTATGCTGTCTATTATATGCTGAGAATTGCCCTGGGTGTGTAGAACACATCAGTAAATAGATTGAATTATTTTTGCATTATGCAGAACATAGAAAATAAACAGTGGAAATATCAAACAATTCATGCATCATGGTAGCTCATAGGGCTGTGATTGAAAAACAAACGTGTATTTTCAAGTAATAGAATTGGTAGTATGTTAGGACTAAGAGATGGGAAAGGTACAGAAAGCAATTTTAAATAAGATTAATTTAGAGTCCTTGTGACAGTGATATTTGAACAAAGATTAGGAGGAGGTGAACACGTCTGAGCACATGCATTCCAAGTAATGGAGGACCAGCCTAAAGTCATCATCTTGTGAGAGCGTTTTTTTTTTTTTTAAAGTTAAGATAGCAAACGTTCACATAAAAGGACTGACTGTATCTCCAATAAGCGTGGCATCAGTGGATTGGCTAAAATTTCATGTTAAAAAACATGTATATCGCTTGAACATGGACAGGTGCAATAATAGAAAATTTTAAAGATTCATTCAAAGTACACAAATTCCATGGCTGAACTCAAAGTATGTGCTAGTTTTTAAATATTTAATGATTAGAATAGGATGTGGTGTAATAGAAATAAAAACTTATTTTGGAAGGGCACACCTTTTAAAAAGGAAAGTGGGAAAGCCCTAGTCACCCTGACAAGATACATATGTGCACAAAATGCTCAACTTCATTGTAAACCTTAAATTTTGCACTTATACTTATGAATAAAATGGGGAAAAAATTTCCCCAAGCACACACACACACAAAAAAAAACCCCAAAAATATCAAAAAAAAAATCTTTCTTAAAAGAAAAATCTAGATAAAAATGTAATCGCAGGTACTGTAACTGGGATCAACAATTATTTAATTCCCAACAATAATGTCCATAAATTGATATATTATTTCTCCACGTGCTTTAGTCTTCTTTCCTGATAAAGAGATGCAACACCAGATACTGTGGATGCTTGGTTTTTACTTGGCTCACTGTTTCAGGAGATCCAGTCCCAGATAAGCCAGCTCCATCACAGCAGAAGGCTGTGAGAGAGCAAGAATACTTAGCCCATTGCAGCTGGAAACCAGAGCAGAGAAACAGTGTCATAAGCAAAGAGAAAAAAGATAGTGTGCTCAGGCTCATGACTTCCACCCAAAGGCTTCTCTGCCAATCTCTTGAGCTCCTCCATATCCAAACAAGTCTACACAATGAAGATGTGTAGACTCAAATAAGACACAGCAAGGGACGGGAGGCTTAGAGAAAACATCCAAATGCTCTCGTGGCTTCCAATAAATTTAGACAACGAACAACATAGTTTTTAAAACTGATCTTTTGCGCAGTCATCTTTTGAAGAAACGTGAATGAAAACATTGTTTTCATAGTTGAAATTGTTTCCTCAATCTAGGAATGGGGGCACAAAACTCTAATCCTAGCAGTTGGCAGACCGAGCCAGGAGGATTGCTTGAGTTCAAACCTAAATAAGTAAATAAATAAATAAACAAAATACAAGATAAAAAATAAAGATTTACCTAACATACCGGTCCCATTTTTTTTAATGTTTCAGAGATATGGAGTGCAGTTTTGTCCAGATCACAAACAACAAACAGCAATATTAGATAATTTTCTATTTTGAATCTTTTAAAATGTTCTCTAGCAATATGTGTCCAAGGAGCTTATTGAACTGACCCTGGAGGCTGTGCAGTTATTACGGCTGGAATTAATGAGTCTGACACATTTGAACATAAAAGTTTGATGCCCTTGAAAAGTTTTTATGGTAATTATGTACTACATTTTAAAATCTGATGCTTGATACATGAAAATATACACCATTGCTCTCATGTTTTACAATTGGTTGTAACTTGCTAATTTTGCAAATATTATTGCCTTTTATAAATAATTTATTTGAATCTATTACATTTGGAAAACTGAGAAAAAAACTTCGATGTGTAGTGCTTATGAGTGTATGGGAAAAATACACACTCGGTCTACATTTTCAGAAAGTGCCATTGGAGTTGCATCCCTTCAAACAGAAAAAAAAATCAGATCTTTTCTCCGTGAGAAAATAGTCACTATGTTTATACATTCCTAACTCATTGTCTTTTTAAATACGCTCTCATGGACATGTAAGACTAAACCAAACATGCATTGTATCATTTTTCATTCATTTAATAACTACTTATTGATAAGATATGGCATGCAAGAACAATTTTAGGAAAGTATAGGACAAAATTATAAGTTGCTCGGAAATTATTATGTGGAATAACACAATTGATATTAATTAATAATAATTAGGTTTCAGATTTAGATTTCTATTGTTTCTCTTGTGTGGCTCAAAAGTTAGTCTCCCAAAATATCTGTTCTTGTGTACCCTGCAAATTCGGGTCAGCGTCTGATCTGGAGTTTGAATGAAGCCAGTCTGGGCTACATAGTGAATTTAGGACCAGCCTGTACTCCAAACTGAGGGATCTGCTTCAACAAAAACAAATCAAGACAGAAGAAAAAGAAGAAGAAGAAGAAGAAGAAGAAGAAGAAGAAGAAGAAGAAGAAGAAGAAGAAGAAGAAGAAGAGGAGGAGGAGGAGGAGGAGGAGGAGGAAGAGGAAGAAAAAGGTGACTTATCAAGATCACTGCCACAACAATGTTCATTTTTTTTTCTTCCTTCTTCTGCCCCCACCACCCCCAGGCTTCACACATAGCTTTTGCTCTCCATCTTTTCCCAGGAGACCTCTCACCTAAGCCAAGATGTGGGAAATTATTGTAATAGCTGAAAAGGGTAGTAACAATTTTACTGTGGACATGAAACTTAAGGAATGAAAAAGGACCAAAGTAGAGAATTGAGAAAAACAACGCAGAATTAAGACTCTGGTGAGAAAGACTATTATAGGATGTATGAAGTAAGTTTTAGGTTTAATTCTATAATGTCCAGTTAAAGTATGCATTTGGAAGGTGATTGGGTCACAAGGGTGCTATCATTTTGGTTGGATTAATCCATTAATGATTTTACAAATTCTTAGGAGGATGAGCCTGATTGAAGTGATGGGGATGGTCTACTGGGCTCATGACCAAGAAGGGTATATTCTTGTCGTCATCAGCACTTCCTTGTTCTCGGTCTCTCTCTCTCTCTCTCTCTCTCTCTCTCTCTCTCTCTCCTTTCCTCCCTCCTTTTCTCTCTCCCTTCCTCCCTCTCTCTCTCTCTCTCCCATTGGTTGCCATTGTTAACACTGGTGTTTCCTGATGTCTGAGTTCAGGACCTCTCGATATGATTAAAAATAATCAGTTGTAGTCCACACCGAAAGGTTTAAAACATGAAGGGATTTATTAAGAATGTAAAGCTCTGGAGGAGAGCTTGAGAGGGGGTTCTCAACTGAGGATCCCAAGGGAACGAAAGACTTAAGCCCTTTCTAAAGCTTTTGCTCAGGTGGTTCAAGCAGTCCTTTTGTGAGGTGGGTTGTAGAATGAGGTAAGCCCACATCGGGGCATGTAGAAGACACTGGGGCGGGGGTGGGAGGGAGCTGCCTTTCTTAGCTATTTCTTCTGTATTGTTCATGGGGGGGGGTGGGGGCTGGTTCCTTGACTATGACCTTGACTCCACCTTGATCCCACTCCTGCTGCCATAGTCACTGGAACACCCCGTCTTAGTCCTGACTATCTCTCCTAACCTATTCTCCGACCTATCATCATGTCATTAAGAGTATTTCTACAACATGCAGAATTCGCACTGTACCTCACTAATTCTGCATTGATTGAGGCCTCTGAAAATGAACCATTAACCTCATCTGAGTCATGGATGTCAGAAACTGTGTGCCAGGAATGGGAAAGTGACTGAGACAGACTGTTTAACTAATTAAATTTGTTGGTACAACTGACTTCCATAACAAACAGAAACAAAATTGAATGATAATTCAAGCACAAGAGAACTTTACATGTCCAACTGTTCTGAATAAATGTGTCGGGGCTAGTCATGTTGTCATTTCTGTACCTATGGGTGACCAAAGCTCTGTTACTGTCAAAATAAGCATTCTACTCTTTTATATATCTAACCCTCTGATTTTTGCAGTCATATATTTGTCTTCCCAACAGTTTACAGTTTACCAAGTTGTAGCTTTAATTTGACTAATCTTAAACAAACAAGGGCAGAACGTATTTTGAAGATTATTCCCTAAATTTACTTCTGACTTTATAGTATAGAAAGTGGAAATCCACATTTGCTTCAGCATATTCATTTTTTTCTAAAACATGATAAAATGTTAATAATTGGTGCTTATAATTACATGTAGTTTTCAGTTTGCTGAGAATATTCTTATCTCCAATAAAATAAAAGTGGTATTGTAAATATATATTAGGGCTTTGCTTAGTTTATTTTGATATGAGAGTGCTTTATATATGACAACATGACAGGAAACATTATTGTGCAGACTAAAATTATTTTTCCAAATTTTAAGGAAAGTGGGGAATTTGTGTCATGCTAAACTTATATTTGGAAAGTTCTTTGATTCTGAGAATCATTGCTTCTGGTTTTGAGGACCACATGGTCTGTACTGACTTCCTGGCTTTTTAAATTTTATAGAATTTCTCCACATGGATAGCTAAAAGCCAATTATATCTATGAAAATTTGGGCTATTTCTTAGATTTGGAAAACTTGCGCAATGTATATCCACCAGAGTTATAGAAATTGACTAACGATTAGGCTAAATGTATGATATCATCTACTAAAATAATTTAAAGACAAGTAACCTGAAAAATGGTTATTAACAATGTTTTATATTGTAATAAATCATGGCAGAATCTTTCTAAACGGTAGATAATAAATGGCTGAAACCAGAACTCTAAAACAAACACAACCTCCTAAAAGCGTTCTTTCATAAACAAAAAGAAGTTCAACAAACATTAGGTAATATATTTTAGGAAGAAAAACACTAGGCCTATTTCCCTTCTCTATATATTATCATCAGATTTATGTTTTGTTAGAGAATGGAATTAAGGATTGAAGAGGACATTAAATTTGGTTGGCCAATTTTGACAGAATAATCCAAGATTTTATATAGTGACATATACCCAATGCACATCTGAAACTGCCTTCGCTCATAATTCCTTCAGACGGTTGTACAGCAGAAAATCATCAGGTATCTAATATTCAATTAAATGAGAAGCCATTGAACAAATAAGCTCATTTTAGAAATTGGTAACTGTCATATTTCATAAATAACCATTTAGGTTTGAGGTTGGACAAAAATATACTTATGCAATTTCCCTGGAAATTGCATTTCATTTCCAACCACTGAGTGTATTTTCTTACCTCAATTTAAACCTCCCATACAGTGTATTATTATAAGTCTGAAAAATTGAATCTGACATGATATGCCAACAAAAAAGTTTACATGAAGAGACTTAGATGTTTATAAAAATACTAGTAGTGCTGGAAAACTAAGAAGAAGGCCAGGTTCCTGCTAGCCTCAGGAACACCACGAAAACAAAACAAAATACAAGAGAATGCAAGTTATGATCACAGATACCACCGTATTACAGAAGCTTCAGAGAAACACAGAGGCCCTGGGGAACTTCTGTCTATACAAAGCAGGACATTATCCAAAGTCTAATTCTGTGACTATCACTTACCTTGTACTCAGAAACTCTTACGAAATATTTGTTGTGATTTTTTTGAGATGTTTTTGAAATTATGTATTCTCATTTGTTCATCCAGGTCCATTGTTAAGTGTGCAGTCAATTAAGAAACTATTATTGAAATTATCTAAAACATTCCTCTTTTTTTAGTCATTAACACTGAGTTTCTATTTGAATCACATTAACTAAGGTATTATTACATATAACAAGTCACCATCTTGAATGTATGGATCGGTGAGATTGTATAGACACACATGGGTAGTTACCACAAGTCACCACCAAGATATCGAACTTTTTATCACTAAATCAGTTGTCCTTCATTTGAGTAAATCCAACCATATACTGATTTTTATTTCCTTATCTTTTGTCTTTTCCATGGAACTATGTAATCGAAAGCAAGTAATATGCTGATTTTTCTCTCCTCCTTCTGATACTTATCATCAAACCCCTTTGTAGTGTTAGACATTCTTAGCTACTACTGGGTAGTGGGTGGTGGGAGTCTGTCACTTTCCATTGCTCCATATAGTGATATCACGGAGATACTAAAATTTGTTTATTGATTCAAAATTAATTTAATGTTTCATTGCTTAAATATTCTTGAAATCTTATGGGAGGAGTTCTATACTTTTCAATACCATACAACATGTTCTTAGCAAGTTTTTAAACTTTTTGAATAAGCAAAGAAAAATGGTAACAGATAATTATAATTAATGATGTTATGTGCCCTGTGTATTAAAGAAGTGAAAAATAAAACATTACTGATTTTAATATTTTACCAGCTATTTTTATAAATTAAAATTATGTATCTCTCTATGAATCTGAGGCAGGAGATTCATAAATTTTAGCCCAGACTTGGCAAAAGAATGAAATTCTATCTCAAAAGGAGAGAGAAAGAGAGAGAACAAGTCAATGCAACGGTCCTGGGCTTCATCCCCAATAATACAAAAAAAATGAAAAAAAAAATCCACTTCTTCCTTTGCAATAGTCACATCTTCATTTGATGCTATGTTCCATGTTACAGAAATACTAGTATCTGCATTTGCTATCAAAATAAAAAAATTAAGCAGTAGATTTATGATAGATATCTAAATCCAATTAAAATATAAAAATCATTGATTTTAATTTTAACAATATTATGATAAAGTACATATCATCATTTAATGAAAAATAAATCTAATTGCTTACAGGCAAATTATTGTCAACGTATATTCCCTTTTTGAATAAAATACTAATTAATAACTGAGAGTTTTTCCAACATTTTAAACTGAATGATAAACAAGAACAATATAGTCTTGTTTATTTAAAAGATCAAAATAAAAAACTAGTAGAAAAATATACGCATATATCTAACCATGATGCACATATCGCAGATTTTAAATGATTGAGTTCACTCATTTACCACGGTAATTGTCAATATAAACGCTGGAGAAAAATGATATTATTGATACAATAGCAGGAACATCAAATAGGAACTTTTAAGTTGCATAACTTCAAGATAGAACAACAATTTCAGTTTCTTAAGACATTGATACTTAATTTAATTAAGAATTTAAAGGCAGGTCAATAATTTTATTAAAATAATATGTTTTATTAATAACGTAATGCTATGAAATGTATTCTTGCTTATATCAGTCTCAAAGTATAATTGGTATATTTAAATACATTTTAAGCTATGCATTTTTGATTATTTAAATCATATTGGTTTTTCTTTTTATTTACATATTGATTACATACAGCTCTATTGCCAGCTTTATGCTTATTGATATGGACAGCTAAGGGAGAGGCCTCTATCCTGTTTCTCAGAAACATTAAATGTAAAATCCACCAGTTTCATTGTGACATGTTCATATATACATATCATATACCATGATAATGTCTTTCTTTCATTAGTCACTTGGCCAGTCTCTCTGGGCTCCTTCTCTAATAGTTTTCCTTCCTTTAATGTTGTATTTAGTTTACAATTAGAACACACTATGCTAATCATTCTCAATCTGGCATATTTCATTAATATGATGATCTCTGCTTTCATTTTTTAAGTGACATGGTTGTGTTCTTGTTTATGGCTGAATAATACTCTAAGTGCACATGTGCTAAATTTCTCCTATTGTGAACTATGCCAGAAAATCAGAATATACAGGTATATCTAAATTTGGCTGACTTGGATTATTACAGGTCTACATTCAAATATTGTTCACCTGGATCACACTGGGGCTCTAGTTAAGTTGTTTCCTCTTTTCTTTAGAGGAATACCATGCTTATTTCAGTAGTAGCTGCACTAATTTATAACCACATAAACTTCACCACAAGAGCTACACCAACAAACTGTATGTTTTCTTGACATTCTTGCCTGGTTTTATTATATTTTACATTCTGGATAATAACAATTTTGACTAGAGAGAGACACAATTTCAACACATTTTTAGCTTGTATTTTCCTGATAGCGAGATATTAATATTAGCCAGATGTGGTGATGTATGTTTGTAATCCTGTGACATCAGGAGGCAGAGGCCAGAGAATCACGGGTTAGAGCCTAGCCTGTTCAATTTAACGACTTAGTAAGACCCTGTCTCCAAATAAATAAATAAATGAAAAAAAGATTAAGAATACAGTTTACTGTGAAGATGCTGTGTTCAATCCCAAATGCCAAAAGGAAGTATTAGGTATTTTTATATAATGAACAGCCCTTTGCACTTTTTTGGAGAAATGACTGTTCAATTAATTAATTTGTCCAATGGTTGCCTTGACATGTTCTGTTTTGTTTGAGTACTTCATAAATTCTGGATAAAATCCTCTGTCTGCTGAGAAGTTGCTAAATATACTGTTCCATTCTCTAGGCTGTATTTCCACTCAGTTTGTTCTCTCCATTGTGATACATAAACTTTTAAATTTTATATAATCTGATTACTCTGTTTTTGCTAATATTTCCTGAGCTGTTAAAAACTTTTTCAGGAAGCGGTTTCTACTATTTATATCTTGAAAATATTTCCTTATGTTTTCTTTTAGTAATTTGAAATTTTCAGATTTCACATTAAGTATTTTGATCCATTTCAAGTTGCTGGTAGTTATGTAGAGTGACTTATAAAGGCCTACTTTCTCTCCTCTGCTCAACCTAATGGGTGTGTTAGAATTTAAGTTTTCCTGTGTGTGTAGTTCTATGCAAATTTAAAAGGTTTGTAGTAGATTAATGCAATCACCACCGCAGTCATGAAACAAAGTTATTGCATAATTGTTATGGAATGCCACATTTTACAAATCATATGAGAAGGGATTGTAATACTTGTGACATATATGTGCACAAAATACTCAAGTTCATTTTAACCATTTTGTATTTAAACATATATATATATATGGAAAACCATAAATATTTAGCCTATCTTCATAAGCCTTGCTAACTATTATTTTATTCTTGATTTCTACCATTTTGTCATTTTGAGAGCATTCACTAAATGCTTATAAGTAATTTTGATGATTTTTTTCAATCAGCCTAATAGCTTAAAAATTCATTCAAGACTTTTCTGGGGTGGGGGGGCTGATTTCTAATATGAAACGAAGCATGACCATAGCATACTAAAGATCTCGAGTATTTTCTCAGTGGAAGTCAATGTTGTATTTCTTTCAGGTACCTACCTTAAATTTGTGATAAATATAAATTTATTTATTTATTTATTGAGACAGGGTCTCCCTCTGTGGTCCAAGCTGGTCATGAATTCACTTCAGAGCCCAGGCTGGCCTTGGACTCACAGCAATCCTTTCTCAGCCTCCTGAGTACTGGGATTACAGGCGTGCTCTGCCTCGCCCAGCTTATGTGGTGCTGGGGAATCGAACTCGGGTACTTAGCGCTTGGCTTAGTGCTTAGCTCAAGTGCTGTAACCACTGAGCCATTCCTCCAGCTAAACTTATTTTAAATATACAATTCATGTCCTTAGTCCCTGGAAAGAAAATATTATTTCTTTGACAGGCCTACACATCCTAATGTTTAGGTCAGTGTTCTTTTGAAGTGGTTACTTTGTTGGAAGAATCAAGACAGTTCTCAGAAAAAAAAAAAAAAGAAAAAAGAAAAAAGAAAAAGAAGAAGAAGCATCTGCTTTTAAAAAGCCACACTTCCTGAAGTCTGAAGAAATCCACCAGGGATCATGTAAATGCATATGGCCGGGAGGGAAATCAGTCTCTATTTAATATTTATATTGGGTGCCAGCTTACATTATCATTGGCTTTTGTGAAAACCGGTACAGAAATTTTAATTCTAAATGATTGTGGCTTTTTTGAGAGTTGTCATGAATTTTAGTCTTAACAGAATAATAATGTTCTACAAAAGAATTATCATTAATTAAAAACAAAATCTATATATTAAATCAATGACTCTTGAAATGAGCCACAGCAGTTCATACCAGAAATTTCTACCGCAAGAGGAATTTCATTGACTGAAGGTGTCTTTCTTTGTAAGAGTCAATCCCCTGCTCGGCTAGAAACCCTCTGGGTTAGCAGGAGGGCAGAGCAGAGGAGCCCAGTTCACCCGGGAGGTGAACAGAGCGCCTGCAGTGTCCCTCCTTCGGGTGCTCACACCTTCCTCACTCTACCAATTCATTGTTAGGAGGGCTTTGGTTCGTATGTTTATACTCTTCCAAACTCATATCATAATCTAATTGCCATCAAGATAAACTTAAGAGGCAAGATTGCTCAAGGGTGATGAAACATGGAAAGCAAAGCTTTCAGAAATGAACCAATGCTGTTGTTATAGGCTTTTATTGAAAGGCTCAGTCTGCTCCTTTTCACTCTCTCAATCTGTTGTTTGGTCATGTTATGATGAGCAAGAAACTTTCACCAAAGGCCGGCTCCTCTATCTCTGATAGTCCTGCCTCTCAAACTGTAAGAATGTAGGAATGCACACTTCTGAACTTTACAAATTCAAAGGTTCAGTACACAATGTTTACACTGAGCTTGGGAGTCTTGAGCCCATATATATCACATTGGCCTCATCTTCCCTTCCCTTATCCTTTTCTTTTCATGCTTCTGCTCCCTCCCTCTCCCTCCTCACTCCCAACAGCTTGTTCTGCTGGCTCTATTATTTTCTTGTATTCTGGGATTTTCATATTAGGTAAGCCATGTGATATTTAACTTTCTGAATCTGACTCACTACACTAAGCATGATGGTGTCAAGTACTGTCCATTTACCTACAAAGCATTTAATAGTATATCCCTCCAGAAATGTTATTGCCGCTCTGTTAAAATATCAGTGAAAATTTGAAAAAAAAAAACTTATTGCCATACATATTAGATGAGTAATATGCTTTCTTTTGTCTTTTATTTGATATTCAAAAGATACACATGTGTATATTCTTTGTGGAAAATTTGATTTTGAGTTTAACATCACATTGGAGAGCCTGTTAAACTACTATAATTAAATTATCTCAGGGTGATAATTTCACTATTGTGGTTCGTCCACATTAGAAACACTCTTTGATTTTACCAGTGAAGTTAAATATGAATATGAATTACTACTTGATTAAGTAGGTACAGCGTATATAAACATCAGAGAAAATGGCTTATATTACAGATAAATTCCAGGGCAAAATAAATGTAATCGTCACTGACCATTTGAACATGTGCATCTACCTTATTCTGTCCCAGAACTTTCTTTGACATATGTTGTCAAATATTTTTTTCTTTTGTGCATTTGGTTGTCCAGTAAAATTGTTGCTACTGTCCATGGGATAAAAATAAATTCTAACCTCTGATCATACTTCATTATAGGTGTTGTGGGAAAACAATATTACTGCTTAGCTTGGTGTTTCGGCAGCTAGAGACATTTCCTATGGCCACTTTGAAAAACAGACATTCTGATTTGGATTGTATCAGTACTGGAGGAAATTACTAACAAGGAAATGAATGCAGTTAAGATAAGTATTGGCATGAAAGTAAAACTATCTTTCTTCGCAGATAAGTATCATTATGTGTTGGAGGAACCTAATAAACAATGGAAATATGGAAAAGCAACAACATGATATAAATTAGTATGCAGAATACGTTTACCCAAATAAACATAACCAATTATACACATAATAAAAGACTGTTTAAAATAGTTGTTAAGAATACCTGTAAATAAGTTTAACGCAGAACTTGCAAAATTATGTACGATTTGGTTGGAGATTTCACAAACATTTTCTTTGAGTATATGCTACAACATGCTCTGCATATCTCAGGGGTAGTGTGTGGACACATGCATAATTCTGGTAAGGGATAGGATATATTTCAGAAGAGTGACTTCCAGAACAGAAAAGAAAGTTTTTATATCTGATGCACTCAGTTTTATGATCTCCAGCTAGATTCTGGCTCCTTAAAGAGAGAAAATGAAAGAGATATTGTGGCACTGAAAAGCTTTTTGAATTAAAGATCATTGCTTAAATGACAGGATTTGACAACACTTGATTGTATGTTCAAAGGCCATAGTGTCTTTAAATAGAAATTTCCACAGTCATGAAACTGTTGTATTCTCTGACACATTAGCTAGTAGCTTTTTGTGTGTCTTGAGCATTTGACACATTGCATCTGTGATTGGCAAATTGAAGTTTTGTGTTTAATTCAACTAATTAAAATAAGACATAAATAGTGGCTTGTTGTTTGTGACCACCATATTGGATAGTATAGGTCTGGACCGAAGCATTCACTGATTGTCATTATGGTGACTCTAAACACACAGTGACCATATTTTTTCTACATTTATTCTAATGTTCATGAGGGTTTGCTTTGTTTTTTTTTTAAACTCTTACTCTTTATTTTGGAAACAAAATTTTGGTAGGCCAATTGCTTGAGGAACTAGACATTAGCATGTTTCCTATATTTGTTAATTAGAAAAATGTATTCAATGTCCTTCTCTACATTGACTCTAGCTTTAAGTATGTGTTTTGTCCAATGGGCTGCTAGCATGCACAATATAATCGATGCTTAAGAAGAATTTGTGCAAGCCTGGTGTGGTGTCATGCGCATGTAATTCCAGCTCTTGGGAGGTCTAGGATTGCCGTAAATTAAAGTCCAGCATGGGCTACAAAGTGAGATCAGAACCAGCCTGGGGTTACAAAGGAAGATCCTGCCTCAAGGAAAAAAATAAAATAAAATAAAATAAAAAATAAAAATAAAAAAACAGAAAAAAGGGGGGAAAGGGGTTTGGAGATGTAATTTGATGTGAAGGCCCTGGAGTTGATCCCCAGTACCACAAGAAAAGCTAAATTTTTAATCTCATGTTGTAATTTTACTCTATCCAAAAAATTTTCCAAAACGTTTTACCTGAGAAGGAACAGTTGACAAAATGAAGCTAATGAAGATTGGTAATCATGTTTGCTAGATGTTATGGTTGAAATGTCCCTTCCAAAATTCCCGTTTCAATTTGTTCTCTGTAGAGAAATATCAAGAGGTCGACCACGTAGGACTTTCAAAAAGAGATTGAGTCATGAGCATTCTACCTTCACAGATGGATTAAACCGCTAATAGACTAAAGGCTCCTGGCACTAATGGATTATCTCAGAAGCAGCCTTGCTGGACATAGGAGCTCTTTTTTCCTCACTTGTCTGTCTCGCCGTACCTTGCCCTGCATCTCCTTAGAACTATGTAGAGGCTCCAAAAGCAAGAAATTCCTCACCAAAAGGGCCTCTTGAACAGAAAGTTACTTTGTTTTAAAAGCTCTGAATTGAACGAATGTCTAATTTATGGAATTTCCCACTTTAATATTTAGTTTTTGCAATGTAAAATGTAATGAGATACTCATCTTTAACTTTAAAACTTTTAGTCATTGAATTCATAAAGTCACATTATAAAAAATAATGTTACCTGTTTTAACTTTTTAGAGTAACATATTTGGACATTATTCTGTCACAATGCTTAAATTCCCAGAGCACCCAAGAGAAACAAAGACTGGTGGCAGAACAAAAGTATCTTCTAGATGCTGTTGATTGTCCTGTCACTGTGAGCGATGAGCTCACCGTAGTTCTGCTCAGAACCAGCTCTGCCTGTGACTGCTGGTTATTTACCTATGCTGGGAGATTCATTTAAAGGGCCTAATATCACTTTCTTTTGTGGTATCCAGGAGGACTTTTGCCCTGAGCTACATTCTCAGATCCTTGTTATTTTTATTTATATATTTATTTATTTTAACTATTATTATTAAATATATATTCTTACTTTAAGTCTACCACTTCCGTTTTCCATCTGTTGAGATTATTGCCTCTTGCTTATTCTCAACTTTTTGCCTTCTGTTTAGTCATTATCAATGTAACATTTTCACTTCTGCTTCCTGTTTAATTAGTAAACCACAAACGCATGCCTAAGTCCAGTCATCACGCTGCCTCGTTGGTACAAGTTAGCAAAGAGTTCAGTTCTCCTTAGGTACTCGGGACTCCAGATAACTATGGCTCCACAATTGTGTAAAATCATCTGGAAATCAAAGTCTCTTCAATCACCATGATAAGGTCAAGGGACAACTCGAGAGGGAAGCGCCAGCGGTGTCAGGATTCAGCTTTAAAGTTCCACAGATGATTTCCACTCACTTCATCAGGCAGAGGAGTCACATGGCCGTCCCTAACTTCAAAGTGGTGGGGGCGGTTCACAGAGTCCTTCTCAAAGGCTTCCTCCCTTAAAAGACTTTTCCGCTCCTTCGTGCTCTAAATCTCACTACATCTTCAAAGCATTCAGTGGGCACTGACTAGAGGGAGAGGAGACTGCGGGAACAAGGTCTCCTCGCTGCTTTCCACCGCCGAGGACACACGCCAGCTGAAGCTGCAGTCCCGGATGAGGCCAGCCATCGGGTTCAGCCCTTCGATCCTTGCATGTGGGTAACGGTGAGCCAGTGTGGTTGTTGGCGGTCCTGAATCTGGAACTTTGCACAGCAACTTTACTGGAGTAGCCAATAGTATCCTTTCTGGGGTATGGATGGAAAAGAGAAGCCTGGGACTGTCATATCGTGGTGGAAATGTCATCTTTATAGGGACAGATTTTGTGAAGGAAAACAGAAGAATCTGAGAGAATGGAAGCTGTCAGGAGACTCTGGGGGTAGAGGGCAGTTTAGGCAAATCTTCGCCCGTACTTTGGGCTTTCTGGTGATGCAATTACCTGTGAGACACGCTTGCTCCCGTTAATAAACTCAATGGTTCGTCAAGTTGGAATGTGGTGTAATCGTTACTTTTGTCTGTCTTTTGTGCCCTATTTGGGGTGAACACATGATCATTCATATTTCCGCAGGAAAAAGTTCAGTCAACACAGAGCGAAGGGGATACGACTTCTGGACATTTTCTCTCTGCCTACCTGATGCACTGATACACTCCTGTGGCTCTTCCCCTATGCACCAGCGGTTCAGGTTTGAACTTACTCTAGAGCTCACACGATTACAGAGACAAACGTGCTTCTTCCATTCTATTGGAAATCACACAAATTTTAATGTCCTGCTATCAGTAATAAAACAAAGCAGAAACGCTCTCTGTTCCAGAACTGTTTTTTACAATGTTGTCAATCATCTCAGCTGAATCTAAAGAAATTTGGGGGTTTTTTTGTACATCTTCAAGGTATATTTGCATTAATTCTTATACTGTTTAACTTCTTTAGGGTCCTCTAAAGCCCAAGGACACTAAGATTTTCTATTCTTAATACATATGTGAAAATTCAGTGTATCTCCCTAGAATGACACTGCAATAGAAATGTTTTTAAAAATATTTCATTAAAGTAAAAATCATTGCTATCTAGTAATTTTAAATAATAATTGCATTTCTTAGTGAAATTTCAGTGTCGATGTGAGATTCAAATATGTTTACTTTTAGGACATAATAAAAATACACGAATACTGATATTTATCAGGTTTTCCAAACATTCACATATTAAAGCAATAAAGTCATGACTGCATAAAAATTTTGAAATGTATTAAATAACTATGTCTGGCTGGAATTTAACTGGCATCAGTGAATATTATTTATTTCTGGAAGAAAATGTTTTCAAACATTAATATGTTAGTTAAACAGGACTGGTATAATATTTTAGGATCAAATTACTTGAGTTAAAATGTTAATACAAAAACATCAGAAAGTTTAATGTGAAAGAAGGAAAAATAAAAGAAAAGAGAAAAAAGCCTGTACAAATAGGGGAAGGTAGAAGAAGGGACTTGGGAAAAGGAAAGGAGAAAGAGAGAGAGAGTTTTATTTCAAAATCGTGATCAACAGATTAGATCCATTATTTCCACTTTATCAAAGAGGTATAAGAAAATAATTTTGTTTGCTAATAAAGTGACCACACACTACTGTCAGCAAAAAAATGTAATTGTAATAAGGCAATGAAGCTTAGCAGTATCCATTTTCTTTGGCTAAGTTGTCTTTGAAGTTGTAAAGAAAAATAATCTAAGAGTTTGTTGAAAATTCTTCAAATGTGTGTAAAATAGGAATGATTTGATTTGTCACAGAAAGAGTTCCCATCTTGAATATGATTGTATGTCTTTATATTTTGATCAGTAAATCTTAAAATGATTCCATGTTTCAAAGAATTGGAAAGTCGGGCTTTGAGTGAAGATAAATCAGATGTGGAGAGTATGGTCTTCATGCCAGAACTGTCAGTGTGATTTAAAAACAGTTAAAATCTCTAGTCTCCCTCTCCACATAAATAGAAGACAAAAAACTCTAATAGAGCCCCAGCAGAAACAAAAAAATGACATGCCTCCCAGTTTCTGACCACCATTTCTATTTCTTGTTTGCATAGACACTCCCACACAGATACACACAAATATGCATAAACTCACACAGAGCCAACCGAGGAGAGCATTGCTTTGCGATACTGAATGTGGGCACAAATTCAGCAGGCTATAGAAGCTCAAGTAACTTCTAGTTTGTTTTTTTTTTTTTTCTTTCACACTTCTGGGTGTAAGAAATCCAAAATCAAGCTCTCAACAAATCTCTCTTCCATTTGGGACTTTGAATAAAAATTTTTGCTTCCTCTTTAAAATTTCTGACGGTTGAGCCCAGTTTTCCATGTTCTTTAGGTTGTAACGTCCAAAGTCAGTCATTGCTGTTGCACAGCACACCTCTCCAATGTGTCCATGCCATTGTGCATTCTGTTTTGAGTGATACCACTTACGTCATACAGTATCTGCACCACCCGGTGGGAGCCCATCTGATCTGATTTCATCTTCCAAAATTTCATTTCCAAGTAGGCTCATGTTCTGGGGCTCTGGGTGTTAGAATTCAATGTATATCTTTTGGAGGGACACAATCAACCTATCATAATAGCTGAGGTACTATTTTCCTAAGCAAAACACAAACAGAAATGTATTTCTGTTATGTCATGTTAAAAAAAAAAACTCTTAGAAATCCTACTGAGAGATATCAGGACTTTCTTTTGGTGCCTGTTTCAAATACTAGAAAAACAAAATAATTAACATAGAAAATTTAAAGTTACATGGAATTTTAATTAAAAATGTCCTATACAAATTTATTTTGTAATACTGATATTTTTCACATTATACTAAAGTATGCATATTTTACATTGTATATGCAACCTGTTTTATGGCTACACGGTATCTTTTCCACCAGCTCTGCTTACAATATGCATTCATTAGGTGTAGGAAATTGTAACTAAGTATGTTCCAGTTCTAAACATAGATTCCTTCCAATAAATGTGCAGTCCCTGGAGCCTAAAATCATTGTGCAGATTTCACAGCACTTCTTAAAGAGCATAAGCTTCTGCCAGCGTTGCGTTGTGAGTTCTGCTAAGGATTTTGTGTGCAAGGCACATTTCCTTGGTCTGGGACAGTTTCCTCAACTTCTCCACAACAATTCTCTCTGATCATCTTTCTTTCGAACAAACACTGTATAGACAGGCCCTTTCTGGACTCTTTGCCATATCATATTTTGGGATTTCATATTATAACAAAACTCATAAGACACTTCATTTTTTGCTATTTTTGACATTCTGACATCATTTTCTCTTAGAATTCTCTAGTATGTGTAAAATATACCTTCATGAAATGTGCAATAATGTCTACTTTGAGAATGTTATTATCGTCCTTCTGATTTCCAAAACTTTTTCATAGAAAGTCTTCTGTGTTATCTCTTCTTTCTTAATCTGCATATGTGTGTGTGTGTGTGTGTGTGTGTGTGTGTGTGTGTGTGTGTGTGATCTCTTAATATCACAATAGCTCAGCTTAGTTCTGCCTCCAGGCTAGTCACATGACCAAGACCTCTCACTTGATAATTCTGTCAGATGATATCTAATTCCCACACCTGGCCTGTTTTACCTGATTCTCAAGTATTCTATGTGATCTTATAAGAGAAGTATGTAATGAATGCAATTCTGCTAAAAATCGTGCGATCATTCTACTTTCTTAGGGGTAAAACAAAAATCCCACTAATTACCACTAGGTTTACACTCTACCTTCTGGCTTCCAGCCCAGCCTACCTCATCCTTCCTCTTCTTGTCCTGTCCAATTCAGTTATATAAAAACCTTTTCTGAGATTTTCAAAACCTGTGTGTTACCTCCAACTTTGAGGGATTTACAAATTCATTAGAAGCAATGACTTTAGCCTCTTTAACTCTCCATCCAAATGCAAGTCCAACTTGCCCTCAATATAGAACATCAGTTTTACATCTTGGTGCAGAAACATCTCTGACTGTAAATTTCTTCAGATTCCGATATTTTTTGCTTTTAAAGCATATTGTCATTTTCCTTTATAGCATTAATCACATACATGTACATATGTATGCATAACTCACTAGTGTCAGGTTGCCTAAGGATATTCAGATGTAAATAATAAATAAATCTAGGCCAAAAATTCAACCCATAGCTCTTATTTTCCACTAGTGCTTTCAGGAAATCTGTAAGAAACTACGCAGCCAAATTGATCTGAACGTCCGAATGGAATCATTGCCATTGCTCACTGTAGCTGCGGCTTCTGACTGGCGGATGGTGAGAGACTCCTGTTGAGCTCCGGGCCTTGCTGTTTAGTCTTCTCTCTGTCTCTGTATTTATCCTCTAGAGTGGACTAGATAGGGATTCATGAGTTTACACATTTGCAGAAATCCCAAACTCCTTTTCCTTCTCTAATTATAGGATAGACATTCCTTGTCTTTATGTCCAGTTGAGATCCCAACTCCTACACACCTTCTTCTCTCTTGCGGAGATAGTTTGGGGGGAAAAATGGAGGTTGGCGCTACGATGCCTTGAGAGACTGGAGGGGATAAAAGAATAAACAGGGGACTTCCAGGAGTCTGGCAATTTGTGAATCCATTTTCATTAAATCTTTTTAATATAAAAAATTCTAAGTAAGTTAAAAAGGAAACATTTTGCTTGTGTGTGTATATACGCGCGCGTGTGTGTGTGTGTGTGTGTGTGTGTGTGTGTGTGTGTGTGTGTATGTCCTAAACAGTAGTTTAGAAAAAAAACTATTATTTGAGAGGAAAAAGTATAGAAGTGGGTTGTATCAAATAAAATGTTCACTTATATACATATAGATGCAGGTGTGCTCTCATTATTTTCCAAGAAAGCAATGAATCTTTTTACCAGAAAGAAAATTTGTGAGTAATAGAGGAAAAGAAGAGGTATATTAATGTAACAAAAAGAAGCAAAACAAAAGTTTCTCTCATTGTCTTTCCAACCGCTCCAACGTTGCCCTCCCACTTAGCTTTGTGAACTGGGCATTGGTGTCATATTTAAGTGCACAGCTCTCTTCGTGGGAGTTGTCTCTCTATTGTGATGTGTTTAGCAACATATCCAGAACTCTACCCAATAAATGTCAGTAGAATAATTCCTCTTCAGGGTGTGACCATTAAACACGTCTCTAGACAGGGCCATTGACTTTTAGAGGTTAATGTTGCTCCCTGGGTGAGAATCATTGCTCTAGAATATAATGGTTTTAATGTTTTATTTTTAAGATCATAAAGTGACTTTTTCATAACTGAAGCACATGCTTCTACTTCAAGCTTATCAGCCCTCCCTTACTCCTACTCTCTTTTTGCTGGTATTAGTACTAGGTTTCAAAACTCATAGAGTAGAACTGCATTTCTAGGTCATATTATGTAGCTCGCATGGCCTCCACATGCCCTTCACCTCTCCCTCATTCTACCTTAAAAATTCTTTCTATGATTATCATTCCTGCATTTGTTTGTTTTTAATAACATTCAGTGGTTTTCAGAGTGAAGAATTATAAAGAATACATTTTACATGATTTACAAACCACCATTCACATAACTGCTGTTGACATAAAGAAATGATTGTACATGGATAGAAATTCAAACAGTACAGGAAAAAAGTATAAAGTAAAGAAAAACTTTCCTCTCTCCAATGACTCACTGCCTTCTCTAATGAAAACTGGGTCATCTTAGGTGAGAAGTTAGAGTTTTTAGAAACAAACGGGTAAAATTCAATATATACAGAAGAGATACAATTGAGTTTCTTTTGCTTGAAAGAAAAGTCTCAACACTGAGACCAAGTGATTTTTTTTATGTAACTTAGAAACTTCTCAAAACCTGTCTAATCACTGTTTGGTTTGTTTTCTAGTGAAAGCACTTGAGATTATCTCTATGACGGTATAGAAGCTTATTTGTGCTTGGTGTAGATACAGAGAGATGGGTCGCCGTAGCTTGGATCTGAAGCATGACCCCAGAGCCTCGTGGATTTGGAAACAAACTCAATTGTGGTAATTATTTAATATGTGGATTGCTCTATTGGTTTCATATACTGTTAATATATGGGGCCTGGCTAGAAGAGATGGATCCCTGAGGCAGTGGCCTGCAGAGGGATATTCTTGCCCCAGATGCTTCCCAATTGCTCTTTTTCCTGCCTTACTAAGCCAGGAGCAGCTTTCTTCAACTAGGTCTTCTGTGATACTCTTCTACCATGGCCAGCCACCACGAAAGCCTGAGACCTTTGAATGATGACCTAGAATAACTCTGCCCTCTCTTTGGGTTTGGATATTGGGTATTGCATCCCAGCAATGAGAAGGTGATTAAGATAGGAAACTATGAATACATTCATGTAGGATTCTACTAGTCTTCTTAGAGAAGGCCACTTTTAATGAAAAGTGTATAAAACTTGGGTGTGCTTGTCGGAGAAAGAGTTCTTGTAAAATCCTTCATGTTGGTCATGATTGAATTACTTCAGAGCAGATTTATTTATACAAAATGTTTGAAAACATAATTACCTATTATTATTGGAAGCCTAGTGCCTAGAGTAACTATTTTCTTAAAGTAGAATGCTTACAACCTGAAGCACTCCAAAACTTTTTTGGGTTCCTGCTCGGTCCTTCTATTTGAGTCTCAATAGGATCCACAAAGCATCCTATTATCTCACCAAACACTTCAAGAAAGTTTGTATTTGTAGAATCTCTGTGAAACTAGGAGACATAACTGCTATGCAGCACACTGGATCAGCTAGTAGTCAGAATACACAGTGGTGTTCTTCTAAATCTGTGTAACTTGCCTAACTTTCATGGCTGAGGCAACAGCACACACGTATGGTCTCAAAATACCACATCACACATTATTCGGCTACTTGATTGGTAGAACAGCAAAGCCAGTCAACTTTTTCTTCTACAAGAAAAGAGTAACTTGGTACTGCCTTTTAACAAATGCAGAGTTACACAGAACCCCACATACCTCCAAACTTCATGGAGACAGAGCCTAACACTTCCACGGACTTAAACTCTTCCTTTCTGTTATACACATGGGCTTAATGGTATTAAAGGTGTCTGTCATTATTTTTTCCAAAAACAGATAAGTAGAATTTTTAATAAAGTACAACAACTTGTACAATACTGCAATGCTTACAACCCCTGACCACTAAAGTTAGGTACAGAATTTGACATCTAACTTTGTCTCAGAGATGGTAATTTATCACTAAAAGTGAACTTCCTGTTACCCTTTGAATCTTCTAGGTTTTTCCATTCTCAGTGAGATCAGTAAGTCCCAACCAACTAAGAATAAACTAAGTTCTCTTGAGCATCGCATCCAATAGAGGCCAATAAGCAAAGACCTTTCAGGATGCGGATGTTTTCCTCTTAAGTATGTGGGTCAAATATCCATGGGAAAACATCCTCACAAAAACTTCAAGAGATAGTCTCCAAGGAATAGTATGTATATAGTGTACACACAATAAGTTAATTTCCCAATTTCTAACCATTTCTTTGTATTTTATCAGATACTATCGGACCTCAACTTCCTCTAATTATCTAATTTATATAAATTATTACTCCTGGTTTTAAGAAACTAAAATGTGTGCTTCATACTCTGTTTTTCTTAACTAAAAATATAAATCTACAGAGTTATAAAGAAATATGAAGTTCATTACTGCTCATAGTAAAGGAAAGAAAAAGAAAAAAATTTTTTGTTTCCCTATGGAAAGAACAGATTTTTGAAAAGGGGAAAGATGTATGCTAACAATGTTTACACTGGTAGTGTTGGAAACTAAACAAATCAATGTTCCATTAAAATATTATTGTACAAAGATAAACTATTCTTCATTTGTCATGGAAAGTAATATCTCACATCCCTGTTAATACATGCCATACCAATAATACTTATGTTTATCCTCCTTTAGCCAGTATTTCACATTTAAGAGTTTGTTTATGGTAAATATAACTCAGAGACAAAACCAATTTGCTATATCCTGTGCAAAAGGAAAAGGGCTAACCCTAAACGTTTTCACAGGTGTCTTAATATCTCTCAACAGTCAATTATATTTTCTTGTATAAACAGAATGCTCCTGTGACTTTCAATTTAATGACGAGCATGGCTTAGCTTTATATTTTAGTTTCTCTCTCTCTCTCTCTCTCTCTCTCTCTCTCTCTCTCTCTCTCTATATATATATATATATATATATATATATATATGTGCAATACATAATGGTTACAGTAAGCTTGAGTATTTTGTACATTTGTATATCATGTCCACACTCAAGCCCTTTTACCCTTTCCATCACGCAGTTTTGAAGTGGTCAGTCAAAGAGCAGATGGTTTCATATATGACATCTTATTAACGGATTCAAGCCACATCCACATTTTCTCAAAACCCTTACATTTTTTTGTGAATAAGGTATGGCCTTCTGGTATGAAAACATTTGCTGTATGAATCTATTCTCAATTCCATTTGGCTTGTAGTGTGTGTGAGAACTTGGTTTCAGCTTTCTAAGTGGTATCAGTGAAAGAGAATATGTAGAGAACATTTGTTTCTTATTTTAATAAAATCACCAATACAAAAGAAAACTTCCTGTTACCCTTGGAATCTTAACCACTCCTTCCGGAAGACAACAATGTACTAAATAATAGAGTTCCTAGAGTCCTTTGGTAGAAAAAGTTAAGTTACTTTGGTGGAGAAAAAGATATTCAAGAAAGTACAAAATATCAGAAAACAAAAAAGAAAATATTCATGAAACAGTTTTGGAGAAAAAGCTTATGTGGTGAATCTTATGTCTATAAGAGTAGAGAGTTCTTCAAAAACACAGATAGCTAATTTTCTTGGGTTTGAATAATAATTATATTTAGTTAGTAGGCAAAAGTTTAACAGTACTATATCTAAAATAGAACTGTTGCTTAGGAAAATTGATTTGACTAGAATATGCAGGTAGAATGGATTGGAAAAGTAATGGTATGGAGACAGGCGTGCGAATGGGATAATTAAAGTAACAGTCCTAGTGGGAGATAATGAGGCTGCAAATGAAATAATTGCAGGAATAGAGAAGGACAGGAGGTTAATGCTGATTCTTGGTCTCTTGACTATTTTCTGATAGTGCAGTTGGTAGGTACCGGAACTCTGAATACTGGGAATGCTGCTTTATGTTAACTCACTTATAGACTTTTATCATAATGCTTTATTTAATTCAATATGGAAATAATTAAACATTTAATTATGATGCTGGCCTGGGTCAACTAACGGCAGAAATTAATGTCAGAGACACACGTGTGGAACATACACATGCAGCCTAGATGAATAGAGACTAACAGATTGTCAAATGAGTCACAACATCAGATTCACATGGGGTAGCTTTTGTGGGTGTGTGTGTGTGTGTGTGTGTGTGTGTGTGTGTGCGTGTGTATTAGTACTAGGGATGAACCCAGAGTCTTCACATTGAGTTTCATCTGAGCCTGTTTCTTAGTATTGGCTTTCAGACAGGGTCCCTTAAAGTTGCTAAATTACCCAGGTTCTGCTTGATATTGTGATCATTCTATCACAGCAGGATTACAAACTGGCACCACAGGGCTCAGTATCACAGGGCCTGGACACATAGGGTATTATAAACGAAAGAAAGGATAAGAAAGCAAGAAACAGAAGAATAGAAAGAAACTGAGGGGGGGGGGGGAAGGTGCCTGAATCTCATTCCAGAAGGTTTCAAATTATCAATCCTGGGGCTGGAGGTATGGCACAGCGGTTAAAGCGCTTGCCCTGCAAATGCTAGGCCCTGAATTCAGTTCCCCAGCACCACATAAAACTGGGCATGGTGGCGCATGCCTGTAATCCCAGCACTCAGGAGGCTGAGGCAGAAGGGTTGGTTGTGCTGAGTTCAAGGCCAGCCTGGGCAACAGAGAGACAGAGTGAGACCCAGTAATAATAATAATAATAAGAAGAAGAAGCAATCCTGAATTGGTTCTGCCAAAATTAAACATCTGCAGAAGATTGATAGTTGACATATTATTCTAATAATTCTTATTCTAATACTCCCGATTTAGTCTAAAGCATAAAAAACTTGAACTTCCCCTTTCTGAGTACATCTCCACAACCCAGCCATATACTTCTGACTTGATGACATCAGCTTCATGGCAAAATGTTCATTTGACACAGTATTCTTCCTTCATTTTTTCAGCTATTTCAATTATTGTAAAAAGGTAAGCACGTCTTTAAAATACTCCAGTGGAATTTGCCCTGATGATTACTACAGCTATGGTTAATTCTCAAAGATTAAGTCTTTTCAGAATTACAAGTGAAATAAATTGAATTTTTATAGCTTAATGATTTTTTGCCAAATTCCTTTTACAAATGTGTGTTCTCTTAATATAAAAGTGCATTCTCTCTTTTTATCTGCCACATGCACGTGCGCGCGCGCACACACACACACACACACACAAACTCAAACACACACACACATTCACAGATAATCCTTAATATTGTGGTTTATATTGGAATAGTTACCTAGACCAGCAATATCTTCCTAAAAACATATTGTAAGTTTGGAAGTTTCGTTAATTTTGCCCACTTAATTTATAGTGAGAAGTTTTTCTTGGTTGGGATAAATTATATCTTTATATTTTTGTTTTTACTCCAAATTTATCTTAGAAAATATATTTTATCTAACACAGGAGTTACTAACCAATATCCATGAACTGATTGTCAAGAACATAAACATTCTCTGCTACAGAATTATTTAATAAAATCTATTTTGGAGAGATTGAATGCTCTCTCTGATATGAGAGATGCAGACCACATCTCATGGAACTTTAGACAAAAGACAAAATGAAAGAGGGGAACAGGGTGGGGGTAGAGGGAGGAAAAGGATGGTAGGGGGAGGGACAAAAGGAGAGCAGGAAAGCCCTTGTCACCTTGACAAGATAAGTATGTGCACAAAATGCTCAACTCCATTGTTAACCATAAATTTTGCACTTGTACATATCAATAAAATGGGAAAAATTCTATATTGGAAAGTTTTAGATTCAACATTGATCTGAAATTTAACACGATACTTTTCACATCATATTCCCTTTCATCTACAAAGCATATAGAATTCTTGTCTTAATTTTACATTGAGATTTCGCTTTGATGTCCTTGATGAAAAATTAGATTTTTATTTGAACCTCAAAGTTATAAATTCAGATAAATACAATGACTTATATGTGAGATACATCAGTTTAATTGTGTCATTCATTTACACTGAATGAAGGCACAGACATGCATAATAAATTGCTACTGCAATCAATATACAAATTTTTTATATCACCATTAAAAGCCTTATTTTATTTTGTTTAACTTTTTAATTAATTTTTATCTTGATTTTGAACTTTGAGTGTCTAGGACCAGGCAAACACTTATTACCTGTCTGTGTTTACAGATTAATTTTATATTTTTGTTAATTCAAGGTAAATGATATCATTGAGTATAACTTATTTTATTACCTTTGTATAATTTATCTTCAATTCCAGGGTCATTTTCTAGTGGTCTCATAATTTAATTTATTTAGAATTTCACTTCAATAAATATATACTTAGTAACTATTTATTATTCAACATTCTTCTAGAATCTATGAAATACACATGTAAGAGATAATATTTGATATGTGAACATAAGTCCAGCAGAATAATCCAACTTTTTAAAATTATCAAATAGTATATTTCTCAAAAAAAATATTATTTGATGGCTAGGAATGGCTAACCTTTTCAGAAAGGAATGCCAATATAACTAATAAAATAATATTTCACCTAGTGCTCAAAATAACATTTTTAAAAATTGTATTCAGTGCATTATAATTGTTGAGGATATAAACCCTTATTAGAGAAGACACAGATATTGTTGAGATCTAAATATTTTTTATGAATATTATTTTGAGAGAGTTACAAAGAGTGAGTTTTTGTGTTGAAAGAAATAATCACAGCTCGTTTCCAAAAGACTGCACTGTTGGCAGTATGATTATCATTTGGTGGAAGCTGAAATTAAGAAGCTAATCACTGCGAGAGTTGAGAAAGCATTGGAAATATTTTGGGGTAATTATGGCTCAGGCTGGCCACATCTTAGACACCTAGTCACATAAATAAATAGGAGGAGTTGCTTTTCTCGAGATTTGAAATAAAGGCCCAAAATGGACAGTATGTAAACCTAAGTTTACTATTTCCCTATTTTTCTGTATGAAACCAAGATACCAGTAAGTACATCCGGGTCATGACGTGCAGCGGGAGCGTGGCTACCCAGAACTGAAGCTCAGGAGAGGCACCCAGCCAGGAGAAGTGGAATTCAGAGTCACAGCAGTGTAAATGCTTGTTCAACATGTGGACACGAATGAGTTAATTCACCTACTGTGTGGAATGAGAACAAAGCTGTTACCATGAGAATTTTGGTTAATACTATCAGAAGGAAACAATACATCTCCAGGAAGAGAAAGACAAGCAGAGAGAATCAAGGTGAATCACGAGTATCTGCGAGTAAGCCAGGGTAGGGAAAGACGAGAAAAGGAACAGAGACGCAGTCGGTGTGGCTAGTGTTGAATAGGTTAAAGATTTTTTTTTCTTTTTTTTTTTCCTTTTTTTTTTTAAGTATAACCGGGCAGTAATGGAGTCAGGCCATAGTTCCACAAAATGGGCACCTCAACCCTTGAGGAAGCAAGAGAAACAAGATGGTGCCTCCTGCCTTTTGCCTCTTTCTCCCCTGAAACGGATCAAAGAATTCTCTGATCTTCTGATTGGTGCCTAAGACAATAGGCCTCTATTTTCTAACTTTTGTTTGTTTGAGAGATTCTCACCTTCTGTCTATAGAAGAAGCAACATCCTTATCCCTAAAGCCACAGGAAGACGGATGGACTGGACCAGGTGGAACTTGTTAAGTCCTCTCCCCACTTGGTCACCATGACATTCTACTGACTTTCTCCAGTCGTGTTTGTGGAATTATCCACTCTCCAGCATGCTTAATGTGAAATGATTCAGGTTCCCCAATTCCTTTATTTCTAAAAAGTGAAATTTATATAAAGTTTATGCTCCGTGTAAATTTTATTTATACAAATTAAGTTGTAAGCTTTCTTAAATCATCGTCTTTAATAAAATGAACAGCCATAAACTTTGAGATAAATGAAGGAAATTATATTTCCCCCTACAGAATTTATAGTCAATCTATAAAGAATAACGTGAATTTAAGGCTGTAGAAGCTACATTCAACTAAGTTTTTCTTTAGAATAAAATGATTAAACCAAAATTTTAAATTTAAATAAGTTCATCAGTGAGAGAAGAAAAGATAGCTACCAATGCAAGAAACATGGGGTCAGAAAAGTCTACAAAAATGGGAAGCACTTAAACATGATTTAAGTTTGAAGGTAAAATTTAAAACAAACAAGAGGAAAGGATTGAAATAAGATCTGGATTGCAAAGCAGAACACTTGGTGTAATTGAACTCAGGACATTGCTCATGTATTTTTCTTACATTTCTAGCTTTCAAAGCGTTTTCCACATCAGCAACCTACTTAGAACTTTTCAAAAATGAAAGCTTTCCTTTTCCACCACAGCCCTATTGAGTGAGAAACTCTGGCATGAAAGCCCAACATCCTGCTTTTTTATGTTTATAGATTTGTTTGTTTAAATTTTCCCTAATGATTTTTCAATCAAGAAATCCCAAGAACCGCAATTTTAAAAAAGAAAGAAAATTGTGAGATAGACAGACTCCCAGAAAGAATTAAGGTGACAGGTATGGCACATTCATAGAAATCTTGCTCAAGGACCTATAGAATTTAAGATGAGCCAAGAAAAAGAAAAGATATAAACCCAGAGAAAAGTGGTGAATTTCTTCTGTAACTCTTCCCCTAATCATAGAATGAATATGTCTGCAGATTAGCCATGAGGGTTTCCAAGAGTCCCAGAAACTTCTGCTCTGATTTCTAAATGACATCTTTGCCATGATTGTATGATTTTTCTGCAGTAACTTTCAGTGACTATGAGCAAGACATCAAAACAGGTTTCATCTCATGGAAATACTCCAAAAACCAGACCTTTAGATTTGAGTAACAATGGTACTATAGTGTTTTCAGCACCCTCTCATTTCTAAGGTATTAAAAAAAGATAACTCCTTTTATAACCTGCCATTTGATGTTTCAGACTAATTGGTGTGGGTGGTGAGATCACCTGTGAATTGGATTCTAGGTGTGAGACACAAACTACTTGTAAAACATTTGCTTTCCCAGAGTTAAATTGCTTGTAACTCTAAGAACTCATGACAATACTTGTCAATGCTACTGCTTTATCTCTTCACCACAGAGCCATCATTGTGTTTCCCCGGAAATGGCAGGTTATTTACCTCATTTAGTACCAAGCCAGGTTGAATTATTTTGGAAAGCATGTGTATTTCCTGTTTGAAAGTCTGTGAAGATAGGATTTTTGGAAACATCACACAGTATACATTTTGGAAGCATGACACGGTGTATATTAAGAAGACATATTTTCTTGCCTTTGGGCTCTCAAATTATTTGCATGCTTTTTTACACAGTGAGCAACTAAATTAAACTTGCTTTCCCAAATCAATTTTTCTTTATTCTTCAATAAAATGATTGTTTCATTTTAGCATCACATTTGGTTCTCAAAAGAGTTTTGGTGACTTTTCATCCATACTTTACTAAGGAAAAATGTCATCAAAGTTGAAGTTTTGCAAGCAACGTTTGGAAGAATCAAATTTTCCTCTATATCACCAATAGGAAGTGTCCTGAAAATGGACTTTTTTGAGTTTTCTACTGCGATGTTGACTACTGCGGTTTCTGTCTTGAGTCTCTAAAGTTGCGGATAAAAAGAAGGGGCTGGAGGAACTAAATGGGGGGAGGGAGTGGGAGTTAGAGGACTGGAGGAGTTTGATAGGGTCAAAGAGAGAGAGAGTTTGTAAGTCAGACATAATATATACGTGCATAAAATACTGAAGTTTGAGGTAAACATTATGTATCGCGTATATACTTACTAATAAAGTGGGAAAAAAAGAATTTCAAGCCAGCAATGGCAATATGTAAGGAACATGCAGCATCTCTGAAAAGATGTTAACATCGTCCATAATTACAGTAGTGTACATAAAATCAAGAAGAGCTGAGATATGATCTTTTAAATGTCAATGTATCTTGAGTTATATAAGGTTATCATATTCTAGTACAAGTTATGTTCTCTATTTACTTGGGGCCTTATGCATAATGGCCAGAGGCTTATAGGTTTTTTGAAGGTAGAAATGAAGTCTTTTTACAGTTCAAAAACAGAAAATATATAATGGGAAAGTGATGGCTAGTGAATAAACTACTAATTCATATAAAGTAATTGAATTAAGCTACTTTAAACAATAATTAAAATATGATATTCATTAATAAAGTGATTCTAGTTAGTAAACTAATAATTCATTGAAAGCACGTGAATTAGGATGCCGTAGCCATAGCTTATGCTACACTTCTAGACTTTCCAAACTCATACTTAGATGACATTTTCACCATGAAAAGTGATTTTTACAGCAATCATATTGTAATGATTGCTTCCATATTCAGCATGTTTTGCTTTCCACATGAACAATATGAAAATCTTCATATTTAATTAGCTTTGTTCTACATACAGGAGTTTCATGCCCTAAATTATTCACAAAGACCTTACTAGCAGGTAAGAGAACACAGTTCAATTTCAAGAATTCTTATACAAATCACATAAAGACAGTGGCCATTGAGAGGGTTGACCAGAGAAGAAGTGACCGATGAAGCCCCTCATATTAATTAATAAGTAAACATTAAGAAGTACAGAGTCTGATTAAGTAAATAGCTGATCTTGAGAAATGAGAAGGAAGCTAGAAGAACTGCAATCTGATATTAATTTATGAGTATAGTAAGCTTAATGCAAAACTTATGATGTTTTTTTTTTCTGTGAATGCAAAACCTCTCGTTGCAATATCCATACAAACATGCATGTTAATTTTTCAAATATTGTGCTCACGGTGACATTTTCATCTACCCATTTTGGATGTGTTGATCATATCCACCCCCTCCTTCTCCTGTTACACTTTCTGTCACTCTCCCTCATCCCTAATTTCCTAGTTTTTGATTTTTATATCTTCTAATCTTGTAGATATGTACAAATCTTAAAGTTTTCTCTAAGTTACTATCTATTGAACTTTCCAGATCTTAGCCTCAATTTAAAAGTATAGCAAAGCAAAATAGAATAAATTTCTAACAGTTCAATAAATACCATGGTAGTAATCATACTTCACAATGTTCATATAGATTTTTATTGTAGCAATTCATTCGGTTGTATAGGGACAATATAACATGGCATGAACGGCAGAGGTGTCCCTCATTCTCTTATACATTTTGTTAACTGGATTTTATTGATGATTTCTGGGAAAATTAATTTGCACAGTGCATACACTTGGAAATATATGAGTTTGAGCTTACACTTTCTGTTTTAGGTAAATAGGTGATATGATTTATTGTAATAATTGAGGTTTTTAGGATAAAACGTTTCCTGATAAATAAACCATGCATGTAATTGTATATAATTTCCACCCAAGTGTTTTAAAGTAAAGAAAGTGTACTCAACACATTGTTATGAGATTACATTTTATTTACCAAAGTAAGTAACAGGAAGCCTTTTGTGTGAGAATTCTTGGTCAGGACTTAGGTGAAAAACAAAAGTGAGTAAATAAGCTTGGGTTTCTACGTGTTTATAAGAGAATAGATGGCCAGCATGTAAAGCGTGGAAAGCATTAAAGCTAATAGGTCTATTAATATGGACGGAGAGCACCGTGCAGAGAATCCGAAATAAGGTGCACTTAATTATAGCTGAAAGGTTCATGAAAGAGTTCACAGCCAAGTTGATAAGAATTCCCCTTTATCCTCAGAATAAATTACACATTTTATAAAGATCTTATGGAACTTTTTATGATCTAGAAATTATAAATAATTTAAGTACTTCCTTCTTCACTTCAAGTATTATGTGTTATTATACGCACAAATATATGTATGTGCACACACGTGTATATATTATATCAGGTAGCGTGTGGAAACGGAAAGTATCAGAAAATAAGAAACATGCTGTTTATTTCTTGATAGACCTTTAACCTAGGGAGTGGTGGCCAATAGAAAATGAATATGTTTCATGATATGTGGAGTGTATTGTACATACAGGTGTCATATATTTAAATATGGCATACAATAAAACATTGAATTTAATTGCCAATAATGTCTAAATAAAAATGAAGCCATGGCATACTTTGACAGCCATGATTTCATGTAAGCTCCAACATAGATACCATCCTGCCCTGTGTCTCCATTATTTGGGTAGAAACAAGAACCCCCAAAGTCGGTTCAGTAGAGTGCTGTCATTCATTTAAATGTGGTGCTGTCACTCAGCTGGAAGTACTATTAGGTTACATGTATTAGTCAGCCTTTTTTTCTTACTGGACAAAATACCTAACTTAATTGACATATAAAGAGTATGAGGTGACAGGCTGTGGTACCCTGGCCCTCCACACTCTAGGCTTGTGGTGACACATTGTGACAACAGCACGTGGTAGAACACGATCAGTCACCTAGAGGGTGACAAGTGGGAGAGGAAGGGAAGGCATCCCATTGTCCCCCATGCGAACACTTCCGCCATTAACCTGAGGACCTCCGTGTAGTTTCCACCTCCTGAAATATCTACCACTTCTTACGATGCCAAACTGAGAAGCAAGGCACCGACGATCCAAAGACACCAGAAAACGTGTCCAATAAGTCCAGCGCTGGACTCTCGTTATCCAACTAAAGCTACACTTTAGCTTCTAGACCAAGAACCACAAAACTTGAAAGTGCCTTATATAGGGGTAAAGAAACTGGCTTAAACTTGTTCATAATTCAAAGTCATGTGACTTAAAAAGAGATGACACACTGATCTTATATTTCCCAAATAATCTTGTCAGGCTCAGATATTATCTTCCTGTTAAGAAAAGTTGAACATGTCAAAGAGAAACTAGTTCCTGGAAAAAAAAAAAAAAAAAACTGTGCTAAGAAGGGAGTACTGTGAAAAGAAATACTCAGAAATTTCCTCAAATCTCTAGTTGATTATCCGTTATTGTTACATGTTGCCTCATTTGGGACAATAGATATCTACTAAGGAAACAACTCCTGTGAAAGAAAATGGAGTAAACAATTAGCAGATGCAGACTGCTCCGGGAAGGGTGTGACCTTCGGTGAGACATTTTTTCTTCACTTAAGGCTAACCCTAAGGGTCATGATTGAATGAGCTTTGAATTTATTTGTAAGGTATGATAATCTTCCATTGTAGCATGCGTTTATAGAAATGCACTTCTAGCTAACAAACAGATGTCTTATTTTTCAGGCAAAACAAAGGTGATGAGATGGTTTAAATTTATAAAACATAAGAAATGAAAAGTATGATAAAAAAGGATACCATATAATAAGTTCGCCTACCTATAAGGCAAAAATTAGCCACCTAGAGTATTTTTAAAGTTAATTTTAGAGTAGCAATCAGTTTTGTTAAATAAAATGTTTGTACCTTTTTATCTCATTTGCCTTCACAGAATTAAAAAGTCTATAAAGCCAATAACCAAATTTTATTACCATTGAGATCTAATTTTTACAGTGTACTTGGAGTACGGTGTATGCTCAGTAAATGTATTTCAAACAAAATTTAAGACATGGAAAGAAGATCAGGTTATGAAATAATAATGAGACAGAATTTTAGGTCTAATTGAAACATCACTGAAATAATAATGATGAAGAAAAAGACATCAACCCCAAAGATCAAAAGAAAAATGATATGAATAGCATGAAGATCAATAATTTATTTTTATGCTTCTAGGAATTGAACCTAGAGTCTTACAGGTCCTAGGCAGGGTGACACCCCTAAGGTATATTCTCAACTAAATGATGTTTTATTAAGATAGAGAGTGAGTCGAGGAGTAGAAGGCAAACTGACAAAGTGAAGAATGAAAATTGAATATAAAATAGGAAAAAAAGACAAAAATTCTCTTTTGCAGTAACAATTCAAAAGTATTCATGACCTACACATCCTATGTATTAGACAGATGGTGCTAGAGGTCATATATGATTCTGATTCTCAGACATGAGATATATTCAGCTTTGATAGCCATGACTTTCATTCTTCAAACAATACTAATCTGTACCAATTATGATCAGTAACTTATGTTAGGTCCAAAGTAGAAAAGAAATTGCACAATCAGCCACCATTCTGAAATCTGGGGAGATGTTATTTCTTATCTAGATGAGAAAGATGAAGTCTGTTTATTGAGAACAAAACTTCTAGAGCTAAAACCTAGTACATAAAAAAGTAAACTGTAATTTCAATTTTTGTGCTGACGTTTGGGAATGGACTAACGTGAGTGAGAAACTCCTATTTCCTTAGATTGCCCTTCATAATTTCACAGCTTTCTTTCAAGGAAGTCATTGTTTTCAATGGTAGAATCCAAAAATGATCCTTTTGATTGCAGCACAGGAGAAATCCTCACTATGAAATATTTGAAATGGCCTACTCCAGAGCATAGGTCGACAATCCAAAGGAAAATGTCAAAGAAAACTATGGAGATCATATCCAATTAAAGTGAAAGGAATTCTTCATCTGTTGTCATTCTCTTTCACCTAAGGGGCAAGAAATAAAAGTTAATAATAGATATAATAACCGTAATAAAATAAAATGAGACAAATTGAATGTCTGAGTTGTTTCCTCATTGCTGAAACCTAATATCTGACACTGATTTAGCAGAAAGGCTTATTTTGGCTTGTGTATTAGAGGTCTCAGTCCGTTTATGCTGAAAAGTAAGAGTGGAAAGACATGGAGGAAGTAAGCTGTTCAAGATCGGTAACAAGAAGCACAGACTGAGAGAAAGGAGAGGATCAGGAGCAAGACTCTCACCCTCCAGACTCTAGCCCTAGTAATCCTTCCCTCCAACCAGGCGGGTCCTACCTCCTGATAGCAAGAGCCAGTAACTTTCTCAGTACATGAGGCCTTTGGGGCCATCTCAGGCGTAATCCATAAGAAACAGCAAGAACTTTAAGAAAACAGAAGGCAGTTATTTCCACAGGGAAATGTGTGGCAGAGAGAAATGTCTCCACTAATCTGGAAGCACTTGTGAAAGAGAATCAGGCCACCACTAAGAGAACGGGATTTATGAAACCAGAAATTTCCCATTTTACCACTGAATAGGGCATCAGCACTGTAACATCAAATTAAATCTGCCAAAGATGAAGGAAACTAGTCGTCTGAGATGAGCAGCACTCATAGAATTCTCAACATGACGAGAACAGACGAGAATCAGCTCAAGAGACCGATATAAAGTATGGTACCTGCATATCCAATAAGCACAAAATGGAGCAAAGACCAGAGCCATATTGACATGAATTATCATATTAAATGCATGTTATATAAATTCTACTTTTCATGAAATGTGGATGCTTTCACAAATATGTCAAGACATGACAGCGGGAAAGAAAACAGTCTGAGGAAAGATGACGAGAGCCAGCTAAGACGCAGCTTTGTGGTCACCAGGCATAGGGTTGAAAAGAACTATGAATCATTTGGTAACCAATGAAAATAGAGAAGGACAGGTGGATGGTCTGTACAGAGAAGGAAACTTAAAGGAAGAAACAGGAGGTGGTAAGTTAAAAAATTACAGCAAAATGAGCTAAGACTACTTTTTGTGGGCACAACCTTAGCGTTAACAGGGCATAGAAAAAAAGATCAGTGAATTGAAAGACGAGTCAGGTAACAAATCGTCACAATGAAAAGTGAAGAAAATAATGAAAGCTCTAATTCTGTTTCACAAAATACTCCTTGAGGAGCTGGAGGAATGGCTCGTCTGTCAAAGTGCTTGTCTACAAGTGCTTAGGCAATCACTAAGTACCTGAGTTGGATTCCCCAGCACCACATAAGCTGGGCATGGTGGGGGAAGCCTGTGATCCCAGCACTCAGGAGGCTGAGACAGGAGGATTGCTGTGAGTCCAAGGCCAGCCTGGCCTGCATAGTAATTTCAGGGTCACCCTGGGTTATACAATGAGAACCTACCTTAAATAGAATGAAAGAAAGAAAGAAAGAAAGAAAGAAAGAAAGAAAGAAAGAAAGAAAGAAAGAAAGAAAGAAAACAAAAGCACTTTGAACAGTTAAAACAGTCCAAACATAGTACATATGTCCCCAGCTACATAGAATTTAACTGGAAGTAAATAATGAAAATTTGAAATTCCCCCCTCAAATTTTGGAAAAGAGACAACATGATTCAATACCTATGAGTCAGAAAAGAAGTCTCAACATAAAATTTAAAACACTTAAATGAAAGCAAAAGTGCAAAAGTATTAAAATTATCTCGACTTTTGCTGTACAGTGATAGTAACAACTAGAGGAAATTTGGCAGCATGTAATACATATGTTAGAAAATAAGAAAATCAAAACTTAATAACCCAACACTCTGCTTTATAAAATATTGCAAATATAAATAAATTAAGGCCTAACAAGCCACAGTAAAAGCACTAATAATAAGAAAAATTAATGAAATTAAAACTTCAAAATATTAGAGATAGTCATCAATAAAACAGTGATGGACATTAGAAGGAATCAAAAATAATAATATATTTAGAAATGTTCCCCAAATTCTTACACTTTCACTGAATGCATAGACTCCTTGAAAGATACAAATGTAAAATTAAAGCAAAAAGATATAGGTGAAAACATATAGGTGATATGAATACACCTGCATTATTACATAATTCGATTCCACAATTAATAACCTTCAAGAAGGAAAGTGCCAGGGCCATATAATTTTGCTGGTGAACTCTACAACTATTTTAGGAAGAAATATCACCAAGTAGCAACATTTTAAAATATAAAAATATATTTAAAATTGAACTTGTAACGTCTACAATATTCTAATACTAAAACCATATAAAATAATATAAGAAAACATTAGTCAAATATCTTTGATAAGTTTCCCAAGAATTGAAAAATCTATTAAAGTTTGTAAACCACACCTGTCAATATATAGTGAACATACAAAAACAATACACAAAAACTGTAGGTTAAATATTCCATTTTGGTGTGAGAGCTACACATCTGATTTAACTGGGTTGAGAGTCAGGGGGGGCTGTCTATATTAACTCCTTTCAACAAGGTAAAAGAAGCCTTAGTAGGAGCAGTAAGACAAAAATTAAGATTAGACAGGAGAATATATATCTTTATGCAGAGAAAACAGCATTTCAAATTTTTAAAAATGAAGTTCAAAATTGAACTAATTTTGACTTAACACCAGAAATATCTCAGTATAAGTTTAGCAAAATACGCATAGTATTCGGCCTATAAAGATTTAAAACATGTATGCAAAATTCAATGAAAATTGAAGTAGGATGTGATATATTTTGTATTCTTGAATTGGAAAAATCAATTTCCTTAAGATGCTAATAATTATTTTTATTTGATCAATACATGCAACACAATCCGAATTAATGTTGCAGCAAGGTTATTGTCAACACCAACAGATGATTTTAAAGCTTAAATGGGTGACTAAGGGATAAGAGTAGTCAACCCATACCAAAAAAAAGTTATTTGTTGACAAATGCCCCACGTGGTGACACCAAATATGTGAAATAATTTTGAACCACAAAACAAATCACAATTCAAGAAAAAAAAAACTGCACTTACTCAAAAAAGGAAAGAATGAGGAAGAACATGAAGGGAAAGGAATGGAAAGAGGATGGAGAGAACTGTTAAAAAGTAGGATGAAAACGGTGTGTGTGTGAGTGTGTGCACGCGCACTTTATATCTACGCACTATTATGTGTATAATGTAACTGAGAAAATTGACTTTGCCTGATTTTGTTCTCATTAAAGAAAGAAAACCTAGAAAAGATAATGAGCTCCGATATCAAATAAGTATTGTTATAATTCCTGTGTCAACTTCAGATGCAGCTTTTGTCCCTTATTCTGCACAGTTTGCTTTTGGGGTCGATGATTTCTGTTCCTCATCACACAGAATATTTATCATCTTTATTGCTACTTGTAATTTATTCACTGTGGGTGATTTTCTAACAGCTGAACAGTTTTAGAGAAGAAATATTCTATTTTTTTTATTTTTAGTACCAGTGCATTCTAATAAGTGAAGTGACAAGTTTATAAGCTCTTTTATTTAGTGAAGAATGTATTGATCTTTTCGAGTAGTTAATTGGCTCAGGCTCTTAGGTTAATAAATTTTTATTTTAGAATTATATCTGGCACATTTTAAAAGAGAATACAAATAGTTTTCACCTCCTGTCTCCTTAGAGTAAGGATCAATTTTTTGATAAAATATCAAAATAATAAGTGCAATTTCCAAGGAAATAAACCACAGGAGTAATAACTAGATAGTCTTTATGTTCAGCCAAGAAAAGGAGTAAGATTAAATAATTTCTAATGGTAGGATTTTTAATAGAGCCATGTTATCAGTAGACTTCATTACAATTACTCTCACAGATGTAGTAATCCTAAATGAAACAAAACCTTGAAATGAATCAATTATACTTAACCCCTGACACCCTATTTTATGGATCGAATCTGGAGTATCTCCTCAAAGCCTCAAGTACTATGAATCCTGTGTACTTTTTGACGGTGGGACCTGACTGGAAGGGGCAGATTCTTGGGGTCTGACCAGGAGGGGAGTGTGCTGGTTCAGCCCTTTCTCCCTGACTTGACTCTGTCTGTCCAGGCCACAAGGGTCTCAGTCTTCTGCTCCAGCTCTTGCCTGGAACTGGCTCCAGCCCTGACACGTGATTCCACCGTTTCCCAGCTATTCACTACTAAATGGATTGTGACTTCTGAAATTGTGAACTAAAATAAATTTTTCCTCCCTTAATTAGTGAGTGTTGGGTATTTTGTCATAGCAACGAAATGGACCTAGGATAATTTCCTACCTTTCTCTTACAAGTAACTTTTTAAACATACAGGCTCTTTATGTTACATCTTTGAAAAAGTAAAAATATAAATACAAACAGTTTTAAATATAGCACTTGATTATAAATTTTTGGAAACTTATTATGATAGTGTTATACATTCACAAACTATGGAAAGTTCTAACATTTTTAACAACAAAGATTAGCATTGCATCAGTAACAAAAATATTATTAAATCGAAACTTCTATGTTTTGTTTCTGATTATGAATAACACTTTGTTCTTGATATGTGAACATTATTTTGAATAATTTTTCACTCTTTGACTGTGATAGAAGATGAAGTAAGAAGTAAAAACTAGCGATGCTATTAGAGCACACAGTAATCACTTGCGTTGGTGTCAAATGTGCTTTCAGGACTTTTTAGTATTTGGTTTATTTTGGGAAACATTAGTAACACTTAATACAAAAATCACAATTTCCTCTGTTTTTGATCATATTTAAAATAAAGACTTCCCTCTTCATCAGCTTTTATTCTGGATCTCATGTACTAAAATGAGATGTCTCACGTTGCAGAAAGAAAAATTGCACAAAGTTAACGTTTCATCATTAAAAATGAACTTAATTTTGTTAAACAATATTTTGAAATTAAAGGAAGAGAAGGAGTCATTTATAGGCATGCAGTATGGAAAGAATTATTAATAACATTTTCATAAATTGGTTTTTAGACATTTTCTAAAAATAATTGTTTTATAATTCTTGTTTACTTTGCAGACAACACTTGCAAGATTTATGCAGGGACCTAAGAGTCAGAATAAATTGAAACATAGACTCAAATAAGTGAACAATCATATCTTTTTACAGACCTAGTTGTACAAGTGATGATCAAAATATACACTGTGTTTAATAAAAATAATTTATTGTAGTAAAAGACTTATTGTTATCAATTCCTTTCAAAATATTCCATCTTATTTTGAATATGAGTATTCCATCTACTTATACTAGAGGTGGTTAAAATACATGGTGAATGAAAAAAATAATGTATTACATTAAAGGCCATGTTGCCATTAATCTCCTTATAAATATTCCCCCATGTTTTGGAAAACCGACTTTATCATTCTTCCCACTTTCTGGAGAATTTTTGAAAGTTCTTGTGTAAGAATATGTCTGAGGTGTGATCACAGAGAAAGTGCTTGCAGACACTGAGTAACACTCAATGAAATGAATGGCTGGGTCATAGAAACATTATGGTATGTCCTGCATCACCTAAAGTGACAAATCTGGCTTTGTGTGAATTCTGGCTTTTCTCTACAGTCAAAGTTATCATAAAAGGTAAATGTTTTAAATTGATTCGGGGCACTCACAGAGGAACTAAAGACACTCATGAGAAACTTTTAGAACTGCTTCAGAAAGAGTCAAGAGTGATGGATACATATGTTTGAGTAATTTGAGGAGGGTTTATGGCAATGAGTTTTCACTGCAAAAGTTTTGTTAAAATTGTAAACACTCAATGTATTGTTCAGTATAAGAAAAAAGAGAAACTGGGCAAGAGGAGGCGATGTGAAGTATTTGTCAAAGCTATGCGATTTTTCAAAAACATTTTCTAAGCATCATCAAATTGAAGATAGTTTCCATTCCCAATACCTATGGGTGAGTAATCTTATTCACAAGGTAAGGTGAGTTAAATATTCCTTTTTACTCTTAGCTGAATATCTATTTGATTTATAAGTCTGTGCTTCATTTTTCCCTAATCTATTGATTACTAGTTCTGTTTTATACATGACAAATACCCCAAAAAGTAGTCAATTTTTCATAAGTTTTGATCAGTGTTAGATAAAATCTTAAATGTCTAGTATTATCCTCTGTCCCAATTAATCTTGACTCTCACATTGGCTGGAAAAAGAGATTCCTGAGGAGGTGACTGGACTGTGAGGGCAAAGATTTGGTGAAATTACAGCTTCAATACTGCGAGTGTGATTATGGATTATAAGGCTTTATATTTACTCTATATATACTGACTGCGTTTCCATAGAATTAAATTGCATGCTTATCACTCTAACATTACTAAAGTGTAAAATATCCTTATGTACATATATTCATACTTTGTTTTAGAACTGTGTTACTTTAAAATAGATTTTTTGAAAGAGCAACATTTAATTATGAGAGTATACAGTGTTAATTTTCTTAATACTCTCTCAGTTTTGTATTCCAAATGAAGAATATTTCCATGTGTATACCATTTCAATACTTTTTTATATTAGACTAAAAGTATCATAAATAACTGAATTTATTTAATTCTATTCTTATCTGGCATAGGCATTAAATCTTCCTTAATCCCTGACAAATTAAAACAAATTGAAGATAATGTATTTGTGTATATTATTTTGTTTTCGTGTCTATGAAACTCAGTAAATTATTTAGCTTTCATCTGTCAGAATCTGTGAGGTCAACTGAACTACCTTTTTGTAGGAAAATGTACATTCGAACAGTCCCACAATGTCACAGCTGAATGAATTACAAGTATAATACAAGTAACTGAGACTGCTTAAAGATTTTTTTATAAACCCATTGACAAATGGAAAAAATTTTTAGCTTTTATTGAAATTGATATTTAGACAAAAAACACTCTTAGTAAGACATATACAAAATAAAAATAAAATACAAAAACTCAATACACACTTTTTCACACTCTAAAACACGAAAAAAAACTATGATAAAATATTCGGTCAAAGAACAGTATTATGTAGTAGCTTTCTCTTGATTTATTTCTATCAAGTTCAATTATGGACTTTGTGAGAAAATAAAAATTAAACATTTTTAGTAACTCTAATTAACCATTATCACAACCTAACTTACTCGTATTCACTATATTTACCAACTTTTTAATGATGTGTCTATGAAGAAAACCCTTTTTCTAAAAAGTTCAGGGATAATTAATAATTAATTGATAAATCGCATAAATGACTTAAAATCAAAGACATTCCACACTCTTATGGCATTTATACATGAATATCCATTTCTAATTTGAGTGAACGTGCCTGACCTTGAGAACTGTGAAGTATAGACATGTGTCTTATGTCTGCACAGATGGCTCAAGAGAGGAGAATTGGAACAAATGGCAAGAGTCTATTAGATTTAAAAGATCACGATCATTGGTTTCATTATATCTGAGATGCTGGAAACTGAGATACTAATGAGGCAACTGTATTAGAAAGGCCTTCCTTGGGAGGGCATGTGTGCTTTTAAGAATTAGTAAGAATATTTCATACTTAAACAATTCATTTTTCGTCAACTTTTTATGGAAGTCCTTTGTTGTAAAACAAAAAGGAGCATTTTACCAAAAAACCCCACAATTATATGATGCATTTATATTGACAGAAATTCACAAGCAGACAAAAGGTCACTATATGTTGGCAAAAAGCAAACTAAGATTTGAGTGTAGGTAAAGAGAAACTATTGGCTGAGAGACCAACCTTCTGGAGATAAAATTTGTTAATATTGAAATCTGAAATGTGAATGAGAGCCCTGATTTATTTTCTAAGGGAGAAACTTTGCTACTTTCATTTGAGGGAAGGACATTTGAACTATTTTCATTTTTCTCATATTTCTGAGGAATTCTGCTACCTGCTTGCACTTTCTGTAGTTATGAATAATTGCTGAATATTTTTGAAACATTTCTGTGAGTTTGAAGGAATAATTTCTACATCTTACCATTTCTTTAGAAGGTCTAGTCTTCTGGGCTGCTGATGTATTTCTGCAAGTACCTATTTTTTTAAAAAAAGATGAAAAAAGTACTGTCAGATTTTTTTTTAATCAGCTGAGTCCAGCTTATGTACTTAACATTACAAAACAGGGCTATAGGCCTAGAGAGTTGAATTTTTGAGATAAAAGAAAAAATATTGTAGATATCACTAAGCAAAGACATATTTTTGTCTGTTTTGAATCATTTGGATCATTTTTTCTTCAATTTCTTTTTTAATAATAAAATGTGATAGAAAGATTCTTTTACTTTGGAAGTGCTTTTGCTCTGTGAATTCCCCAGTGGGAAGGGGAAAAATCCAGCTAAGCTTTCTTCTTATTTTTTTATAGTAAAGGGTGAAAAGTATGTCATTCAGTTGGATTCCAACCCTGTGTCTCCGTGAAGTACAGGAGAACAACCTAGATATCATAACACAGAGGACACATTTTTTGTGTATTGCTAGTTGCTCCATTGTAGCCAGTGGAAATTCATATTTGAGAAAATTCATAGATGAATTAAATATGCATTGAGTGTATATGACAACATGCCAATAAATATAGTTTACTTACAAGATTTAAATAAAATAGTCACTAAGTGTTCTATGAAATCTAAAAGTTAAATTGTTGCAGTGTCATAATAATTCAAAGCAACATTAGTTTCATTATTACAATATTCATCTTAAAGATGCTAAATTTTGGGAAAGGGAAAAGAAAATTGAAATTTACAAGATAACACATTTAATAAGCAGTTGGGATGTCAGGCTAAATGATTTGATTCAGGAAAACTTGTTTTTGACTATTAAGTAACAGAAGATGATGCTACACCACCAGCCAGAAAATAATAATCCGACAATGATAAAATTTAAACATAATATAATCTTTCTACTAAATGTTTGGTTAATTATTAGGTTTACCAAAACACTATTGAGTGCTACTTTTTTTATAAGTAAAGCATTATCAAAGCATGGTCACACTCAGTTACTTACGTATGGTCTATGAGTATTTTCTCTGTGAAGCAGCACAATTGAGTAGTTACAGCAGATATTAGTATATGAATCAAATCTAAAATTGTTAAATATCATCTCATCTACAGAAAAACGAATTACTAATTATTTTAATTTAAGAGAGCCTCAGGTGCTTGTGTTTCATAAATTGACATTCAAAAGAGGGTCAGTTTGAAGTAAAAATGAATTAAGTGCAGGAAACATCTTGGAAGAATTAAATACTATTTATTCTGTTTTCCCCCAAAGAGCACATCAGCACTAATATGGGCCAAAATATTTAGGATATTTCAACTAGCTTTTGTGTTTTACTAGAAAAACACTGAACTCTGTTGATGCCATTATGTTGTTCACGGTAATACGGAAACGAAGGACACAATGAATCCACACTTGGTTAGCTCTGAGAATACCTGAGAAGATAGGAAGAATTGCACCAGAGTCCACACAGTGAGATAGACGCTCTGCTGTGTTTGGATCTGGTGTCTCCTGAAAGCCTCATGTATCTAGGTTTAGTGAGATAATTGTGGAACCACAGGTTGTTGGAAAGTAGAGCCTCGTTGTAAGGAGCATATGTTTGAGGCTTGACGTGGAGGCATTGTGTCAATTTGTTGAGATTTGGTTAGAACATTTTAGCGTGTATTGTTGGCTTATGGGTCTGGAAGTGAGAGAAAGGCACCCACCCTGGATGTGGAAGAAATCCAACAGGCAGCTTGTACTAAGGAAGGAAGAAGAAACACTGCAATAGCTGCTTCCTGGGAAGGCTCTGGTCTTGTCTGACTTTCCAGATGCGGATGTAGACTGGCTCCTGTTGCACCTGGCTTTCTGTGTGCAATGCTGTGAGCCGCTCTCCACACTTTGCCTTGTGCTTCCACTATTACCAGCTGCCCATTTATATACTGTGTGAGACCTTCTGAAACTGGGGACTAAATAAATGCCTCCTTCCTTAATGTGTGGATGTCAGGTATTTTGTTCATCCATAAACAAGGAACTAAGACACTCTCCAACAGAATTCATAAAACATTATTTATGAGTTTCTGTGGCACATAACTTAAAATATTTTTTCTCTAGGAGTTACATGTAGCATATATGTTATAAACTTTTCTATTCTTTTAAGCCTACTAATTCAAACTCTTCACAACTGTGAATATGTCTGATAATGTCTCCTGTTGAAACTCTCTTTCTCTCTCTCTCTCTCTCTCTCTCTCTCTCTCTCTCTCTCTTTCTCTCTCTTTAACCTTCATCACTGTATAAACTCCAAAGCATTTTTTTTCATTTTCTTTATCATTTCTATCACTTGTTGTTTGCTTTTTGCCTGAGAACACAGATCCAAGAAAGAAAAAGGTGTTTTAGGCAGAGAGAAGAGAGGTTTCAAAGAACGTGGAGCCAGAAAATTGAAACAGAAACAGAAAAAAAACAACAACAAACTAAGCCAAACCAGTTTTGTTTTGCCTCAGGCACTGGAATCAATAAAATTGCCCATGATCCAAGAGGAGACCATATTGGACAGATTATAAGTTAATGGGCAAATCCAGCTTCCATTGAGATATATAATTGTTGCATCAGTTTTTGAAACATCATGTTGTGAAAATAAGAAATCTGAGTTGTAACAATTTTTGAAGAGTTTTTTTTTATAAAATACATCAATACATATTCTTTGGATAAGAATTATAATGCCATTGTGAACCAAGGCTCCAGCACACTACTGCCCTAAGTTATCCCTTAAAAACATAGACTCCTTAACTACTCCAGTGGAATTCAACAACGAGACAGCCTGTGCTGTTTAAAGCTCCAAGACATTCCTATGCAACAAAGGTTGAAGTCCAGCTCAGTACTTTGTAGTGCCAGCGTGGGCCCGCTAGAACCCAAATTCAAGTCCCATGGATCATAGACTCAGAAAATAGGGCTACATATCCAAGGACCCAAAGATATGTGGACCCAGGTTCTAGGTATGCTGATTGATGCAGGGCTTTCCTAACCAAAGAAGATCAATGAAATGCAAAAGATTATTCTTCAACTGTTCACACATCAAGAAAAGGAAGTACTGATTAGAGAAAGGCTGTGAAATAATTATATCACTAAAGCAATGAAGTAAAATAACAGGAGTTGACTTAAGAAAATACAAATTACCTAGCAAAGAATTCAATTACCTAAAAGACACACGTTGAGTTACAGGACAGCATAAGACTAACAAAAATCAAGAATACAACAATGAACAAGTGATAGAAAATGGAAAAATGATTTGGAGTTTAGACAGTGATGAAGGTTAGAGACAGAGAGAGAGAGAGAGAGAGAGAGAGAGAGAGAGAGAGTTTCAACAGGAGACATGATCAAATAAAAGGAAGAATTGGCTTGAAGGTAGATGAGTTGAAATAACTTAGTAAGAACAATAACTGTCACTAAAAAGAAGTGTAGGAAGCATATAGAGGAGAAATAGGAGGAGAAAGACCGAGAAAGAGGAGAAGGAGGAGGAGAAGGAAGAATAAAAACAAGTCAAAAAGAGTGAAAAAATTTAGAGACACAATAGGACATCATTAATCAAACTAATTTAGACATTATATAGACATGATAGAGGTTTCAGAAGTACAGAGAAAAAGAAGGAAAAAGCATACTTAAAAACAAAGGGCCAAAAATTGATTGAAACAGAGTGGGAAAATGTATAATTAAATTCATAATTTCCAAAAATTCTAATAGAGGAATCTTTACAGATTGGAAACTCCAGATGCTACATAAACATTTAAAGTATCTAATGTCTATCTACAGAATTAGTATAGTCCTACTGAGAATCACAGTATTTTTACAGAAATAGCAGAAAAAATTCCCCAAGATTATACAGAAGTGACAAAAAAACTCTCAGTAGTCAATGGAATTTCAAGATAGAAAAACAAAATTGTAGAAATAACACTTCCAAAATTCGAAATACTTTACACAAGTATGTGAACCAAAGAGTATAGTACTGCCATGAAAATAAGTGTATAAAAAAACCAATGAAAAAAATGATGAGAGAGATGAGGAGTTGCCCAACACCGTCTTTCTACAGGAAAATGTAAATCAAAATGATGATAAGATGTCTCTTACATATATTATGAGTGCTAGGACAGATAGCACAGCGGTCAGAGCACTGGCCTAGAAGTCAAAGCCCTGATTTTGATTCTCCAGCAATACATAAGTCAAGCATTGTGGTGCATACCTGCAATTCTAGCATTTAGTAGGCTGAGGCAGCAGAATTGCTCTGAATTCAAGGTCAGGTTGGGGTCCACGGTGAGTTCGTGACAAGTCTGAAACAAGACCCTAACTCAACAAGGAAAAAAAAAAAGAAAGATAAGAAAGAATTGATTTATCTTGAAGAGAGAAAAGAGAAGAGAAAGAAGATAATTTTCCAATGATTTTTTTATTATTGTGTTTGTGGCACATAATAATTACATTCAACTTGAGGACACAGTGCCTATCTATGACTCATCTGAAATAGTTTTAATACAAATTCTGGCAAGATTGTGGAGAATAAAACATCCTTGAACATTCTTCGTGGGGATGGAAGTTGTTACAGGCATGATAGAAGGCAGCATGGAATTTCCTCTGAAAAGCAAGAACATAAAATCCACATAATTGGAAAATCCCATTAACAAGTTTATAACAAAAAGAATTTGCAGCAGATTAATACTGATGTGTCTGTCTTCCACTATCTGTTGAAGAAAAGTCAATATCCATAAATAGATAAGAGGGTAAAGAAAATATGGTAAGTAGGCACAATGGAATATTATTTAACCTTTACACGGACAAAGTCCTACTACATGCAACAATTTGAGTGAATTATTGAACATTACATTCAGTGACAGAAGGAAGACACAGAAAGACAAACACCGTAGGATGCCAATTATAAGCTACACCTGTTAGTCGAAAACACAGAATCAGGGAGTCGAATGGTAGTTGCTGGGGACAGGAAGGCGAAGCAGACAGAAAAACATCAGTCAAGTAAGCAAAAATTTGATTATATAAAATAAGTCAGTCCCAGTTTTATAATTCATATCATAGTATTTGTAACAATAACTGACAATATAATAATTTATTCCTAAACATTTGCATAGTTGTCACTACTAATAATAGTTTTTAAGAGAGAGTGTGAGGAAATCTGGACAGAAATGTTAGGTAGGTTGGGGACAAGCTGCGGTGATGGCTTCACCTGTGTCTCCGAACTGATCTAGCTCTTTCCCACTAATTCTGTGCTCCTTTTTGGGAATAAATAGTTAAATTAAAAATGTAGAATTTAAAGACACAGTATTTGAGAAATACATTTGGATACTGAAAATCACTTAGTTTAATATATTCCACAATGCTCCCTAGTATGGACTCTTCTAACTATAGTTATCCAAGTGGAGAGATACAATATCTGATATCTCCCAACATATTTGCCGAGAAAAGAAGAACCATCATATTGGGATAATATTAAAGAGAACAAATTCAAGGAAAGATTGTAAAATGTGAACATAACTATGGTTTTACATTCTGACTGTCCATATTCAAATTTCAAATGACATTATTTTGTAATAGTACCTCAACTATAAGAAACAAGGTTGATCATGTTCTCTTTAAGGAACATAGGATCTGTTGATGGTCTTATAATCTTTCCACAAGAAGCTTTACAATTAAAGAGCTCGTTTAATTTTCTTTCCTGAGACTCTGACCTTATTTCAACTATTTCTGGGTGACCGGGTTCAGTGGGAGTTCTTACACTTCATTATAACTTGCTGGAACTATAGTTTTTTACTTCTTGTTACCTCTTCTGAAAAAGAATAAAATTATATTCATGTATTTTTCTTTTTTTTCTTTTAGTTATTAAATTTCTACGTTTTAGCTGAGCAAACAAGACCCTAATTGACAATTATACTTCTCAGTTTTCCACTGTAGACTGTCTTGAATTTGTGCTTAAATTCTTATAAATTTAATACTAGCTCCTTAATAGTCAAAGTCATTAAAAAAACTGTTCTTCAGTTCCTCCTCCCTTTTCTAGGGACTTAGGAACAGACAATATATCCCTATGATACCAAGAAAATAACCATTTGTCATACCTAGTAGGTCATGCTATACTTAAGAGAGAAATAAACTTCTATCTCATTTATGCAAGTGGCAATTTTAATTTAAGTAGCTAAAGAAGTATCTTCAGTAATATACATCTATCTGTGACCATTGGAGGGATTGTAGCAATTCAATGGCATTAGGAAAGCCCCAGGAAAGAGACGTGGGTGTATGTGATTGACTTGTGTGTTGGTCAATGAGAGAAAACCTGTCTGGGTGTGGGTGGTCCAACCAAGGCACTGGTAGATTGAACTAAATAAAGAGAAAGGAAGAAGATGTTACACATTCTTCTAGGAGAGCTCCAGGTTTTCCCAATCTGCTAGACATTGACTCACTCCTGCAAATCGCCACTGCAGATTTGCTGCAGTCTTCATCCTTTGCAATTGCCTCTGGACCTCGAGGTACACCACAGACTCAGACCGAGTGCCCTGCGGTCTCAGGTTGGTGTTCTTCTATCTCATATTTGAGCAGCTACTGAACCTTCGCACTTGTGCATACAGGCAGCCATTTTGGACTCTCTGGACATGTAAGGACTGTTTGTTAATACACACACACACACACACACACACACACGCACATATATAAAACTGTGTGTATATATATAAAGTGTGTATATATACATATACATACACACACACACACACACACACACACACACACACACACACATTTTTTTTTTCTTCCAGAACTCTAACCAATACATCTAATCACAAAATATAATTCAAGGTAGGTTTTGCTTCTATTAAACAGTCTACTATGTTATTTCTTATTTACTGATCAGAAATAGTATTTAAAATGACCTGAACTTGTTCATTTTCTTCTAGATTAAGAGTCACTTAGTACTTTAGTACTAAACAGCATGGAGGGAAATTTTGAAATTTCCTCCATGGAAACATGTAGTCCCCCAATTCTTCCCTTGGGTTCCAGCGATCTCTTTTCTCTGCCTGTCAGGTAGTGGCTTACCCCTTTTTTGTCTGCTATTTTTTTTTCCATTGACAAAACTGACTTATTTGCCATAAACCCATGTATAATCATTTACTTATAAAACAGGTGAAGCAAGGATATCTTTGAATAAGCATGTGAGTTTGTTTCTACATGTGAGCATTTAAATGCATGCCACTTTTCTGAATTACCTGAGTTTTTTCCCCCCCATTGCCTGTGCTTCCAATACCTTCAGTAAGTGTAGATATTAAAGTATCAAGTGCAGGCAACACGCATGACTGTCTGGGAGGCCGTGACAAAGCGCCTCATGGAAGATGCCTTTAATGTATCGAATTCAGCAAAACATCGAAGTGTCACAGAAAGATAGGGTAGTTGGATTAGGTTTCCTCTTTTTTATAAAATGATAACAAATAAACTTTTAGATGAATTGTTGTAATAATGCTCTCTTGGAGCACATAGTCTCTCAGTAGGCTGTTTTTTTTTTAAATACAAAAAATTAATAGCTGCCTTATATAGAAGATTTACTTGTACAGCTATTAAATGAGCTAAGAATGTATGTTCGATGTAAGACTTGAGCATTTCAAATACTATCACAAAAGTTTTTGAAATTAAATCTATGATTTTGACTTGATGTTAATCGCTTGTACCCCATTTTGTAAATGAATACACTATGCACATTTTGAGAATGTTACTGCTTTTTTTCAATAATCTAAATGCCACATTAACAATTTTTAAACACTAAATTATAGCTGCATAGCTTCATTTGGGGATATATATATATATATATATATATATATATATATATATACATCCATATATATTATGAGTTGGGAAATGTCATCCCATCCTTCATCACATCCTTTATGGCTTCCTGCGGGGAACACCTGTGGCTTGTTGGCAATGCATTTGCTTCTTAGGACTATTAAGCACTCTATATTTTTTTTGAGTGGATCAACACAGAGTTATCTAACGCAGGTGTTTCTCTAATTGTGACACATCGAGAAATGTGCAGTGCTCAATAGCTTTCCAACTCCTGCTTCTACCTGCGTGAAAAAATATATCCCTTATGCAATTCAATCAGCACTTTGATAAAAGGTTAAGTGTAGATTTGCTTAATTGATTTTTAATAAACGAAACAGATATTTCCTTCTACACATTGACATTTAACAATATATGGGATATGTTCTGTGACTTTTTCTCACATGGCATGCCAAGTTTCCTCAAAGATCTATAATCTCATTTAAAAATGGTGCCAAAATTATTACCACATGTAAGAATTTTGGGGAGTACTTTTTAACGAAAACTTTAGACAATCATTGGGATATTCGTTTCAATTCAATAGAGTTCTATATTTACACGGAAATTTAGTTTTTACATTCTACAATCTAGAGGGCATGCTTTCAGGTTATATGTGATATAAAATATACAGTGTGTATGTTTTAGGATTTATTTTAACGCAGTGAGTGTTCAGGGACTATCCTTAGGCAACTGAAATTTAAAATCCCATTAAAATTCCTCAAATTTGATTTTATTTAAAACATCAATAGCCTCAAATTGGAAATCTATCCAATTTCCCACTAAATTTTAGACTCTTTCCCACTCTTGATTGAATGTTTTTGTCCTCTATTAAAAAAGCAATCTGTTGAAAACTAATCACTTACCCATTAAGCCACATAAGGAAAAACAAAAAGCCAGCCTTGTGCAACTTGAAAGAGTCGTCTCACTTAAACCTCAGCAGACCTGCAGGCTGACTGAGACCCCCAGACTGTAGACCATGAGGAAAAAAGTCTTCCATGAGCTTTCCAGTTTGCTCAGTTTAGGATTTTTTTCCCTAGCAGCCAAACAGACTAAGACATCATTAATATAAATATTGTTTGGAATACCTGAAGGTACCGCCTTCATGATAAACATCGCCTCGCTGAAGCATGAGCTTGTAGGGCGCTTCTTCGCTCTCAGTAGCCGCCCCCCCCCCCCCCACACACACACACATTTTCTTCCTACCCACAAGCAGCGCTCCTTCATTACGGTTACTCTGAAGGATGTGTTGAAAAGTAATTGCTACCACTAATACCTGGGAGAGACATCAAGAACACCGCCTGAAATGGATCCAGTTATTTGTTCCAGAATGCAGCTGCTGAGGGTTTCAATCCAGATGCACTCCTTTGGCCCGTAGCCATCACATGACACATCGTAAGCACGTCATCAATACTGTGAAACACACACCAGGGTTAAAGGAACTGAAGAGAGTCTTCTGTCCTCTTTCGACTTCGAGAAACTTCCTTCATCGGTTTCCACAGCATCACGGTGATGCTTCCTGTTCCTGTTACTACTGACCCCTAGATGAGCACTAACAGATGAGAACACTAGTCAGGTAAACTAAGTCACCACATACATAGTATATTTGCATACTGCAACGACAATTCTACAGGCGAGTAGGAAGCTTTGTAAACATTTGATGGATAAAGTGACATAGTAGTACAAAACGGTAAAGGGAATCTTTCTCTTCATCTTCTCCCCTACAAAAAAAAAAATCCAAAGCAAATGCATGAATAGTTGACCCTTGTGAGAATCTTAATAGCCTAATTGCATGGTTAAATATTCCCGCATTCACTGATTTCACATGTATCGGATAGAAAGGTATTCTAATGCCTGTTTCTATAGATATTTTTGGTACATCTTGCTGCCATGAATTAAATGATGTTCCACTTTACAAACAAGGTTAAGTTTCAATTATTCAGAAGCAAATTGTTATTGTGAATGAAGGAAAACTAATAAATGAGAGTTTCTTCTCATTTTCATTGCGTGTGTGAGTGTGTGTAATGCAAGAAATCCTAGAAACCAAACAGAAAAAATAGGAGGCTTATGCCTTTTTCTCAAAATGTTTGTTTTGTTCCCTGGTGGGGAACACCATTATCTTTATCATCTTTCGTATCTCCTTTCTTGTCAAAATAAATAGTGTGTGTCAGTCTTTCATGCTTCCAAGTGAATTGACGGCAAAAAATATGCTTCTCAGGATACTGGATTTTGCAACTTTTGTTAAAGAATGAATTAAATAAATTGTCTTATTAGTAAGATTTCATGTGAGTAACAATATTGTGAAAAGTTGGACAGTTACCAATGAGCTGCAAGTGGAGATATTTGTTTTTAGTCAGAGAGAATGAAACTATGGCTCTGACAAAAGTTTTGAGATTTGTGGAGCAATTCTCCAATGGCTGAAGATGTTCAGCATCTTTTCATGTACTTATTGGTCATTTAAACTTCTTCGTCTGAGAATTGTCTATACATTGTGTTGCCTATTTTTAATAGAGCCTTTGAATTTGAGAGCTCTATTTTTTGATTTTTTATTTTATTTTTCCCATTTTATTGATATGTACAAGTGCAGAATTTAAGATTTACAGTGGAGTTGAGCATTTTGTGCACATACGTATCTTGTCAAGGTGACAAGGGCTTTCCCGCTCTCCTTTTGTCCTTCCCCCTACATTCCCTTCCTATATCCTAAATAGGGGACTGTTTTCCCTCCTATTTACATTCTTGACTTCTTTCAAACTTTGCTTCTTTCTATAATACTGAAGCTTATATATTTTCACTTAAAGTATAAACTAATATCCTATTCGAACACATCCTTGGTAAAATTAGAAATAAAAACCCAACAAAAATAAATTACATACTTACATATTTTTCCATGTCCTTGATTTCACATTTAACCAACAGGATATTATTTTTTTTTCTTTTTTGAGCTGTATTGGCTATGTTGCTTCAAATGTCTTTGTACTGCTGGATTAAATTGATCCCCCTGCCTCAGTCTGACTAGTCACTAGGAACACAAACCCATCCCAGACTTCTCTGTTGGCATTGTACATTCAACCTTGGCATTTTTCTTTCACAGGCTACAGTCATTCCACATTATGGGTGAAGAATGACTGAGATAATTATTAACATTTCAAAGGACAATTTTGAAAAAATTTCTAACGGTGTAACTAGATTTAGTATGACCATACAGTAAGACGTGTCACTGCACAGACAACACCACACCACACAAATGTCCCTGAATGTGAAGATTATGTAAAATTTAGTCTACAGTTTAGACCCTAAGAGTACTTTAGATTTGAAGGCAGATAACTTTCCACTTTCTGAGAAGACAAAAATTAGTCACATTGGGAAACAGTTGGATCTCTGTTTTCATCAGAACCATGGCTAACGTTGTTCAACTTTTGAACAGTTACACTGTCCACAGCAAAAGCACTGGTAGTATTAATACAGGCTGGAAATTCAAGGAACAGCTGTATCTACAAGAGTGACAGACAGATTATGGGGGCAAACATCTGACACTTCGGTTTCCTCACTGTAGTTATTCTTTGTGTTGAATTATGTATGCTTATTTTATTTTTTCTTATTGTTAAGACACCAAAAACTTTTAAAACAGAATGTGTGAATAAGTGTTCACTGTACAATAGGGCATTTAAAAAATTCTGCTTGCAAACACAATTGTTGGTCACCAGTCAAGCACTGCCTTCTCCATTGTAGCCTGATGATTCTCCCTTCACGCCACCTCCTTATTGGCTGCTCTGCTCTAGGCCCTCTTGTAATTCTCTCCGTGTATTTCTTTTTTTCCCATTTTATTGATATGTACAAGTGCAAAATTTAAGGTTTACAGTGGAGTTGAGCATTTTGTGCACATACATATCTTGTCAAGGTGACAAGGGCTTTCCCGCTCTCCTTTTGTCCCTCCCCCTCCCC